>ML104736.1:105518-196117 GCA_003697995.1 Taxidea taxus jeffersonii | reverse complement strand
ACATACATAAGTAATTTTTGGTTTTAATCATCCTAACCTAACTATTTATCCCTTTATGGGCTAAGATTTTTATTCTTTTTTAATTAGAAGAAGGAGGAGAAGGAAGAGGAGAATGTAATACGAGGAAGCCGTCAATGAGAACAGAGCCCAGAGGGAAGGATGGAGAACAGCTGGCTGGGGGTGGAGGGAGAGCTTGGAAGGGACTCTACTGTTGCTAAGAGAACACATCTTAAAAATTCTCATCACAAGAATAAAAAAAGAACTTTGTAACTATGTGTGGTGACAGATGTTAACTAGACTTCATGGGGATCACCCCCCAATATATACAAATACTGATCATTCTATTATACCCCTGAAACTAATATAATGTGGTATGTCAATTAGACCTCAATTAAAAGGAAGAGGAGGGCCTCCTGAGTGGCTCTTCTACCTACTCCCCTTCCTCCTCCTCCTCCTCTTCTTCAGTTGAGCGGCAAGTTGGTTGAGCCTCTGACTCTTGATTTTGGCTCAGATCATGATCTCAGGGTCCTGGGATTGAGCCTTATGCTCAGCGGGGAGTCTGCTTGAGATTCTGTCTCTCCTTCTCCATCTTCCCTCTGCCCCTCCCCCCAGTGTCGCTCAAGCTCTCTCTCTCTCAAACAAACAAGTAAATAAATATAATATAATATAATATAATATTTTTTAGAAAAAGAAAATGAAGAGGAAAACACAATAAGAGACTTTGTGGGGCAGCCCTGGTGGTCATGGAAAGGGCAATGGGATAGAAATTCTGGTCTCAGGGATTCTCCTAAGTAGCCGTGAAGCCTGAGGTAGGTCACTTTTGCCTCCAGGAAGCTTAAGAAGGTGAGGGAAGTGGTATCTCTCTTTCCCCAGTTAACTCCCAGGGGCACTGCCACTCAGCAGACACCCCACTCAATCCTGGCAGGCACTCTGAAGTCAATCTACCAGTAACTCCTTATCTCTAATCTTCAGTTGTTTGTGAAGTGAGGCCATTGAAACCAATCACCTGTAAGCCTCTCCTAAGCCCTAATATTTCAAGATTTTGAAAGGGATTTTTTAGGTCTAACTCAACTTTCGGAGTTCCCGGGGACCTTTTGAAATTGATGCAAAATTTCATGTGTTTGTGTGCATGCATACAGGTATGCTTTTTTCTGGAGAAAGTGTTCTTAATGCTGTTATTCAATTCTAGGATGTTCCCTACATGCAAAAATATTAAGAAACAAATGAATATTTAATGTAATCATATTAATTCATTTCATCATCATAATCAAACAAGCACTGAGTATATTTTATGGGTTTATATGAGCACATAGATGAACAAGACACATTTTGGAGAAATGTTTAATCGGTAAATTGTCTGACAAAGTTGTGTAGTTTCTCCTGGGGTGTGCTGAATTGGATTAATGTCAGGAATTCGGGTTCTAGTCCTAATTCTGGTGCCTGGCTGTGACTCTGGCCCCCAGTTTTCTCAAGCAAGATACAGCTTGAATCGCATTCAACCTGCTTACTTTTTCTGATTATTCCTTCAGTTGATAAACAGCAATGTTGCCCTATATGTCAGGCACTGTGCTAGGTTCAAGGAATACAGCTGGGAATAACACTGACAACGTGATCCCATGGAACAACAGACTAGCTGGTAAGCTATGGATTTGATTTTCCTGGGGTATATATGCTACAGAAGGGTTGAGAAGTGGGAAATGCACGCTATTATTCACCTCAGATCAGAACCAGAACACGTGGCTTTGTTTCCCCTTCTTGTCTTCTTTAAATATAAAATTGAGCCAAGGGAATAAGGAAGCATCTAGACAAGCCATATACACACGATGCTTCCTGAATTCAGAGAGATAACAGAAATGGTAACTGTTTCTCTAGAAACAAGTGATGTGTATTTTACAAATTGATCTCTGGGCTTTTGGAGATGTTCTGGGGCTGGCCTCCTGGAACTGGAAAGGATTGGGAACACGTGTTCAGACTTCCCACTCAAGAGGATAGATTGACCATGGGGAAAAAATGCCCTCGTTTCAAAAGACATAGAAATAATAATAAAAAAAACTTTTAAAATAGTCACAATTATGGAGAATTAATAAAAACAAAAAAGTAAAATTGTGGAACTGCATACTAAAATAAAAGAAATCAGGGCGCCTGGGTGGCTCAGTGGGTTAAAATAAAAGAAACCTCAGCCACATCAGATGCCAGCAGACAAGAGAGCATCAGCCTCAAAGTGTCAAGGGTATGTGCCTTTGAACGCAGAATTCTTTATCTAGCCGAGTATACACGGGAATGGGAACAATCTGTTTTAATAAGCCTTCCGGGTGGTTCTGAGGCAAACTGAAGTTTGAGAACCTCCAGACTTGAGCATTTTCTTTACAGGCATCCTGGAGAAAGCTTCTCCATTCTGAACAACTCACAACTAACTCCTTTTCTTCCTGCAAAAACCTAGAACTCAACTGGCCTGATTTTGCCCACGTTTACCAACACCTGGTGTGGGTTGTGTAACAGGGACACTATCTTAACCTAAAAGGAGGCAGTTACAGTGGGGTGAAGTTCCAGATACCCATAAGGCAGGTTAGAGTGGAGCGTGGTGTTTAGAGAGCTGGGTGACCTACAGCAGCCACCATATTTTTTTTTAAAGGTTTTATTTATTTATTTGACAGAGGGAGATCACACAAGTAGGCAGAGAGGCAGACAGAATGGGGAGGGGAGAAGCAGGCTCCCTGCCGAGCAGAGAGCCCGATGTGGGACTCGATCCCAGGACTCTGGGATCATGGGATCATGACCCCAGCTGAAGGCAGCGGCTTAACCCACTGAGCCACCCAGGCGTCCCCAGCAGCCACCATATTACATGGAATGTTGCCTACCTGTGAAGCATTCTCTTCCAGGGAAAAAAAGCCATCCTTGTCCTCCCTCAGGGAGTGGGTGCTCTTCTGTCAGAGTGCGTCTGCCTTTGTGTGTTTAATTACTTCCTCGCTCCAAGATGGAGCTCGAAACAGACTTTGCAATAAACTGTCATGAAGGGCTGAGATCCACCTGTTCTGTTTTTCAAAGCCTGTTTATTCTCAGCCTCCCTGGTGCATGCCCCATGCAAACTCTTTAGGGAAGATCTTTTCTTTCTGCTAATTCAAGTGTTTACTGTCTGGTTTTTCTAGGTCTGAGTCCAATCTCCTGACCCAAGGACTTCTATCATTTTTAAAGAGTTTATTTTTCCCTTTGGGCAAAAGGAAAGAAGAATGCAAGTTTCTATCAGTCACCCGTGGAGAAGTGGTTGCAAGCTTTGCTTTCCAAAGAGATTTGTCTCCTTATGGTCCCATTATGGTTTCATTATGGTTGCAGAGCCCAGAACTAAAAGGGGCACGTGGAAGGTGCTCTCAGAGCGGCAGCAACACTGAATACTATACTGTCCAGCCTCCGCCCTGGTTGGAGATAACTTTATTCATTTTTGGGTCTCTAAGTACAGAGGTGATTAGGAAATGCTGTTAGGATAAATGAGTGAAAATGAATGGTTTTATTTTCCATTTGAATTGGTTTCTATGTTTCCTGGTTCCTAAGGCAAAAAGGCCAATCCCTTGATATGTAGTTGTGCATCTTTGGACAATATTGTGCAGTGTGTAGAATGGTTCCATGCTCACTGATTTTGATGGAGCACTCCAGGGGCACTCAAACTTGGGAGAAAGTGCCTCCCAGCTACACTCTTTAGATGAAGAACCCAAGTCTTGGGGACGCATAAGGCCATACTTTCAGGAAGTAGCTGAACTGAGACCAAAAATTGATCTCTTCAGATTTTCTTCTCAGTTAGGCAGACAATAGAGCAAATTTGCATCTTCAGCCATGCTTGCTCAAAAGGTGGGAAATGGTATTTAAACGGAGAGCATAATGCTGAATCACAGTTTCCACTCAGAGAAGGTTATTTGGGGAGGAATAGGGTAATATAGTTTGTGTTTTGGAAGAATCCCGTACTTATAGTATGATTGAGAAAGGAAGAGTAGGGGAACAGATTCTTCTTGAAAATTGTGATAACACCACTGGAAAATCTAAGGTCATCCAGGGCAGATTTGGAACACGTGTCCCATTTTCCTTACCCATTGTTCTGCTCTGGTTAATCAATGTAACTGCATCTCAGAACATACCTCATCTGGGTGCAAGAGAAAATGATAGACATATCACATTTTATAAGTGGGTTTATCATTTAAATTACTGGCTCTCTCTTCTTATTCCTATTCCTTAACTATAATTTAGTTTTTTTCTGATTCCCATGCTACTAAAGGTTACTGCAGAAAGTTTGGAAAAAATAGAAACTCATAAGAACATAAAAATCACCCGAAATCTTACCACACAGAGAACAGTGCTGGTAAGGGGGTGTTGTATTTATGTCCCCACTCCCATACCAATCCACTAATTACACTGATTCTCATCAGCTTAGAGGTGCTGCTGGAAGCACTGTAGGGAGAAACCCTCCTCTTCCTCTCTCCACATTGTTGTCCCTTGTTAGAGACAACACATGTGCTAAGGCTTGAGGAAGATAGAAGGGGACCAGCTGGTCCTCATTTGCCAGGGACTTTGTGGTTCTAGCATTAAAAAATCCCACATCATGGCAATGCTTCAGTACCAGGCAAACCGGGATGGTGGATTATCTCTCCCACCCCAGTAGCAGAAAGGAAGTGTGCTGACTCATCCATGGGGGAGCTGGTGAGAGGCTGACACTCAGCAGCCCATTGCCCTTGTTGGGCAAGGTTAATGCGTTCAAGTCGCTGCTCATTCATGGCAGGGCTCCTGTTTCTTGTTGGATCTGTGCCCAGGCACAGTGAGCCTCATCATTTTTTGTCCTCCTTAGCAAAACCTGAAGCAAAGGTGGTGGATTGGTTAATAAGTTTATTCTGCTGTGCTGGCCCATAGACCTTCCAGGCAGGCAGGGGAGGGGCAAGGGATGGTGACCATGACCGAAAGCAAGTTAAGGGGACTGCTGCCATTGGTAAAACTGATTTAGTACCTGTTTAGCTCTTTGTGTCTATTAGCTCTTTGTGTCTACTGTCAACTGGTTATAGCCCAGAAGGAAGACAAATGAGTAATTTATAGTCCTAATCTCCAACACACCAGTGCTTTGCCAGACAGACCCCTTTAAAGTAAGGAAAATTCCAGGGTTTTTTGGTGTGATGCTAGGGTGGATTTTAGCATAATTTGGCTCATGGTATTACTACGTGTGGTATTCTTGAGTGTGAACAGGGTGCTTTGTTCATCGCAAAATGGGAAATATGAGAAATATTTTTCTCCATAGAGGAAGCCAGTTGGAAAGGCAGTGAATTAGATTAATGATTTGTGATTCTTACAACAAGTTGGTGAATTTCCTACAGACTAGTGTGACTTGAGTTGGCAGCTCTAGCTCAGTGAAGGCTGAATCAAGGTCAAGCAAAGATAAGGTCTCCAACTAGACCTGGCCTTGGCATTTGTGAAGCAGGTGAATCAATCTTCACTGTCTTCACCTTCTACCTGCCCTTCTTTTGCATCTTCAGTTCCACCATCCTTCCTTTACCCTACTCTTTCTCACCATCTTTTGAGGAGCTCTTTCATGTCTGAGCAACTCAAGTCAAGTTGACTCATTTCTGGCAGTTTTTCACAAAACCAAACCTACCCTTACCATATGATTCAGCAGTCGTGTTCCTTGATATTCTCTCCTGTCCATACAAAACCCTACACACAGATGTTTATAGAGCTTTATTTGTAATTGCCAAAGATTGGATGCAACCAAGATATCCTCCAGTAGGTGAGTGAGTAAATAAATTGTGGCACATGCAGATAATGGAATATTATTTGGTGCTAAAAGGAAATGAGCTATTAAGCCATGAAAAGACATGGAAGAACCTTAAAAACACATTACTAAATGAAAGAGAAGGCTGGAAAGGTAACCTACTATATTATCCCAGCCATATGATATTCTGGAAAAGGAAAATCATAGAGACAGTAAAAAAAAAAAAAAAGAAAAAGAAAAACAAAACAGTGGTTTTATGGGATGACTAGTGAAGCACAGAGGGTTTTCAGGGCAGGGAAGCTATTCCATATGATACTGTAATGATGGAGACAGGTCACTATATATTTGTCTAAATCTGTAGAATGTACAACACCAAGAACCAATCCTACTGTGCCCTATGGACTCTGAGTGATAATATGTCAGTGAAGGTTCATTGGTTGTAATAACTGTGATGGGGAGTGTTGAGGGTAGGGAAGGCTGTTCCTTTCTGGAGTCAGAGCTACACAAGAACTCTATTTCCCACTCCATTTGTACTGTGAACATAAAATTTCTCTAAAAAATAAAGTCTATGAACAATGAGCAAAACTGACCCATCCTGAAGGTCCTTCCCTCAGGGTTGTGAGACAAAAGGCAAGGATGGATTGAACCTGCTCATCTGGGTAGGGTCAGTATCTTGACAGCTCCTTCTGCTGCCTATACCCAGGGTTCCCACCCTCCCCTCAGAGCCTGGACACTGACATTTTCTGAGTAGTAGAGAGTCCCTGGATTCTGACTCCTACTGTACACTTCAACCCTTCTTCCTCTTTGTGGTCTCCCCACATTCAGTCCTCTCATCTCCTTTTCTGTCTGGGAGCCATTCAGATTCTGGTGGATGGTCTTCCTGACTTCAGTTTTGGTCCCTACCCAAATTTCTACAAGTCTACACCGTCTTCCCCAAACCTCCTGGTTTCTGCCCAAGCATCAGGTGTTTTTGACCACCCAAGCCAATAGCCCCAGCACCAGATAGTCCAGCAGAAGCCCATCGAGGGCGGTTTTCTCAGTGTGCCTGTCTTCAGGGCAGACAGCAAGGAAATCACTTGGTTCCCAAGGCAACCATCCCCAGGTCCTGAAGAGGAAGATGTTGGGGGACACAGCAGTAGGTTTGCTGGCAATTTTCTCCCACTGGAGATGTTGTGGGTTCAGAGGTCCCAAAGGGAGGGCAGATGTGGAGCCAGCCAGTGAGATGGAATAAGGATCGGCATTTCTTCTGCCTTTCTGCAATGCAGAGAGCAGTCTCGCCTCCCCTGTCTCTGTGTTCACACCAGAGCCACGTGGGAGGGACAGCATGGTCAGCCTCCTGGGGAAGAGGGAGGTGCAGGCAAAAGAGCAGCCGTTTTTGAAGCCTGGAAGTTTAGGAGTCAAATCCTGGCTGAGCTCTGCACTAGCTGAGTAACCTCAGCCCTAAGTGTCTCCTCTCTACAGCAGGGAAGATGCCTTCCTCGCTGGGTTAAGAAGATCAAAGGACAGTGTGTCAGTGCCCCACCCCCCCACCCGCAGGAAAGCATATGGCCCATTAAATAATAGCTTTTACTTTTATTTTTCAGAAAAAGAAATTGTGTCTTTTTCTTTCTTTTTTTTTTTTCAAGATTTTATTTATTTATTTGATAGAGATCACAAGTAGGCAGAGAGGCAGAGAGAGAGAGGAGGAAGCAGGCTGTCTGCAGAGCAGAGAGCCCAATGCGGGGCTCGATCCCACAACCCTGGGATCATGACCAGAGCCGAAGGCAGTGGCTTTAACCCACTGAGCCACCCAGGTGCCCTGAAATTGTGTCTTTAAAAGGTGAAGTCACTTTTCAAAGGTCACAGAGCTGGTTGGCAGCTAAGCTGGAATTATATTCTGAGAAAAGAAAGAAGGGAAGGAAGGAAGAAAGGAAGGATGGAAGGTAGGAAAGAAGGAAGGAAGCGAGGGAGGGAGGGAAGAAAGAAGACCTGTGGGTGTAAACTCCTGAAATTAGCTATCGATATCTAGATCATTATGTAAGACCCAAGCCACAGGTCTAGGTTTTAATATTCTTTTTTTTTTAAAGATTTTATTTATTTATTTGACAGAGATCACAAGTAGGCAGAGAGGCAGGCAGAGAGAGAGAGAGAGGGAAGCAGGCTCCCTGCTGAGCAGAGAGCCTGATGTGGGGCTCAATCCCTGGACCCTGGGACCATGACCTGAGCCGAAGGCAGAGGCTTTAACCCACTGAGCCACCCAGGCGCCCAGTAGGTTTTAATATTCTTTTATTGAACGCTCACTGTGCCAAGAATTTGACTTTCTTATCACATTTGTCTTCACAACTGGCCTACAAGATTGGGACTATTGTCCCCAACTTATAATTCACAAGGAAGGCAAGGGCTTGAATCTGGATTTAGATCAGATTTCTCTGATGTCAATGCTCAGGCTTGTTCTTCATCACCGGGCTGCCTGGCCTCTCCTCATGGGCACAAGCACAGGGGCCAGTCCCCGCAGGGCTTATGAGGCAAAACAGCCAAGTGAGACAAAACGTGGGAGGAGACAGAAGCCTGGTCCAACAGTGGAGCCAGAGGCCTGGGAAGTGGGAAGAGCTGCTTTGGAAGGATTTGATCCTATGGAGGACATACTCCTGACATTTGCTTGCTCTTTACTCCTTCTTTTCTGGAATCCCTGGCTGACAAGATCCAGGCCTGGGGAAAGTGCCAAAATAAGGCTGCCAAGGCCAGGGGCCCTGTGGCTCAGGTTCCAGGTATGAGGAGGGGGACTGGAATTGAAGCCCCACCAGATCCTTCCATGATGCCACCTGCTCCTTGATTCTGTCAGGCTGCTCACTGTGGCCGGCCTCACTCTCTTGTTTTCAAAGTAGCCAGTGTTTTGGTTTCCAAGCAGTCCTTCCCAATGTGGAGAGACTAGAAAGAGGAAGAAGGGTCGAAGTGTAGGGTAGGAGTCAGAATCCAGGAAAATCACTACTACTCAGAAAATGTCAGGAATGTCATCAGTGACCCCGGGAAACTATGTGGTCAATTGCCACCTGTTTTTTGCACATTCATCTGCAGAACCATGACAACACAGGAGCTTTGCGGCCAGAGAAGACCAGATGCAAATGTGCATTCCACCACCACTGACTAGCTGAGTGACTTTGTGTCATTTACCTAATCTCTCTGACCATCTGTAAAATAGGAATAACCTGGGAAGGGGGGGTGGGGCCAGGGAAGACCACAGGAGCGGTACCACCATCACCCACTGCATCCCAGGACCTGAGTGTTGGCTTGGAAGGCTGGGCCTGGAGGTGTCAGTGCCGGGTTCGTAAAGAGGCCTTGAAGACTGTCCGATGGCGATTAAAGTGCACAACAGACCGAGGCAAACACCAGAATTCGCAAATAGTCGTTTACAATGAAAAATAGTTCTGTCACATGGACTAGAACTTTCACATTAACAAGATCCACAAGTCACTTGGGAAGCCAAACAGATCACTGGAGGGAGGGTAAAGCAGAGAAGGCAGACTTAGCGCTAATGTGATAAATACATCTGAGGGCTGACATTGTGCCTGCTATGGACTGAATCATTTCCCCCCAAAATCCCTATGTTGAAGTCCTAAGCCTCAGGACCTGAGAGTGGGATTGTATTTGGAGATAAAGCCTTTCAAGAGGTAATTAGATTAAAATGGGGCCATTAGTGTAGTCCTCGTCCAATGTGACCTGTGTGCTTGGGAGGAGATTCAGACACTGAGGGACACCAAGGGAAGACCACAGGAGGACACAGGGAGAAGACGGCCATCTGCAAGCCAAGGAGAGAGGCCTTAGAAGAAACCTGCCCTGCCAGCCGCCGACATCGTGCTCTCAGATGTCCAGCCTCTAGAATTGTTGAGAAAATTAATTCCTGCTGTTTAGTCCGCCTGGTCTGGGGTATTTGTTGTGCAGCTAGAGCGGACTCCTACAGTGTCAGACACTGGCATAGAGACTGTTGGGGTTGGGTCACATTTACCCTCCTGGAGCTGCCATTTCCTTGAGGGAGAATTGAGTCCAGAGCAAGGAAGCCAGAGAAGCTGACTTCTCTGACACAGGAGCTGAGACCAGACAAATGAGAATGAGCCAGGCACGGGGGAGCCAGGAGAAAAATATTCCAGGAGGACAGACTTGCAGGGGCAAAGGTATTGGGGCTGCAGGACCATGGGCAAGGTCAGAGAATAAGAAGGAAGTGGGGAAGCCCGAGCAGATGAGCAGGGGCAAGAGAGACAAGAGGAAGCTCACCAAGGCTGTAGGGCCAGACTCTACAGTGCTCATGAGCCAGCCTGCAGAGCAGAACCTTCCTCCTGCGGGCAGCGAGCAGTAACTGAACCGCTGGAAGCAGGGCAGCACTATGACCTGGTCTACACATTTAGAAGATCACCTTGGCTGCCATGGGGACAGCAGGTGAGAGGTTTGTGCAGCAGTGGGGCAGGCACGATGGTGGCAGAAGAACTGGAGAAGAGCAGAAGGACATGGATATTTGGGGGGTCTACCCCACATTGACAGGTACTGATCAGTGGAACCTGGAGGGTGTGGAAAAGAGGAGAATCAATGACAGCTCTCAGGATTTTAGCAGATGAGTCCATCGCAGTGGCATTTATCTAGCTGAGGAACCTGGGAGAGGTTAAGCATAGAAGTGACTTTGCCAGTGGGACCAGAGTATGTGAAGTCAGTGAACAAGTCTTCTCCCTGAGTACTGGGTACTCAGACCGGGTGTTAGATCCACCCGATTTCATCTAGCTTAACACAAAATATATTGGCTAAAGTAACCGGGAAGCTCAGGGGTAGGTATGTGCTTCAGGCAAGGCTGGATCCGGTTTCATTTTCTCTTCTTCTTGCTCTCCTCTGAGATTCTTTCTTCTGGGTTTATTTATCTTCAGGCAGGCACTTACCATAAATTTACACACACACACACACACACACACACACACAGTAAGGGGCAGTGATAGTCCCGGGAATGACTCTTATTCATTTGGTTTGGTTCACATGAACAACCCCAAGTGACTCACTGAATCGATGTGCCCTTGGGCAGGAGGGAACACTCACAGGCTGAGTTGGAATACATGTCTGAGGGAAGGGAAGGATACATGTCTGTGTTAAGCTAGATGGAATCGGGTGGATCTAACACCCGGTCTGAGTACCCAGTACTCAGGGAGAAGACTTGTTCACTGACTTCACATACTCTGGTCCCACTGGCAAAGTCACTTCTATGCTTAACCTCTCCCAGGTTCCTCAGCTAGATAAATGCCACTGCGATGGACTCATCTGCCAAAATCCTGAGAGCTTTCATTGTCTACTCTTTCCCATATCCTCCAAGTTTCACTGATCAGGGAAGGGAAGTTATCTTCTCCACCTAAAACCACCCAGACTGCAGGTGGGAAAGAGATTGTCCCCCCAAAGCAAGGGATCCTGAGCTGATGAAAACAAGAGCAGGTGATCATGACCACGTTCCACCATGCCCTGGGTAAAGATGGACTTTATTTTGTTTCAGCCCAGAGATCCCACCTGTTTCTAAGCTTTAGCTGAGGCTGACCTGCTTCTCACACTGACCAGTTTCCTCCAGCGGATTGTCTCCTTGTGTGGTGGTTTTTTTTTTTTTAAAGATTTTACTTATTTATTTGACAGACGGAGATGATCACAAGTAGGCAGAGAGAGAGAGGAGGAAGCAGGCGGTCTGCAGAGCAGAGAGCCCGATGCGGGGCTCGATCCCAGGACCCGGAGATCATGACCTGAGCCGAAGGCAGAGGCTTAACCCCCTGAGCCACCTAGGTGCCCCTTCTTGTGTGGTTCTTGAAGGTCAATTTTATTTCCTTTATTCCTGTTTTTCCTAGAAGGAGGCCTCAGGGAACCAGGGTGTATGTAAATGAAGAATCTGGCTCAGTGCAAGGCACACAGTAGGCCTTCCATAGATGGCAGCAATTATCATAGTCATTTATTGGCCAAGTGTCTCCTGACCTCCTGGCACATGCAAGATGCGCCCGGGGAACTTGGGACTTGTATGCTCACCTCGAGACTCAACTAGAGGTCAAGGGGTTGAGTCTGAAGCTTGTTTGGAAAGTCATGGCTCACACCTGCACAGGGTTCTTCCTCAGAGAACTTAGGAGCCTCCTGAGAGAGAACAAACACTTGATGAGGAGGGGCAGACACGGAGAGCCTGACCAGCATCAAAACTCCAGTCTTCCAAGGGGAGGTTGTTTGCCTCTGTGCCCCACTACAGGCTGAGGCCTGAACGCTCCAGAGAGGGCGGGGAAGGAAAAGAGCTGCCAGACTGAGATCCCTGGAGGGCTGTGGGACAGACCCGCTCTCGGCCAGGCCCTTCTGGAAGACACAGTCAGCGTGGGGTGAGGGCAGGGCCCGTACATCGTGCCTCTCAGTGCAGCCACAGCCCTGGGAATGGCAGTGGTTCCAGCTGAAAACACAGCATTAAGTCACTTTGCTGAAAATCAATTCTCTGAAAGCGAATTCATTAAAAGTCAATTTACCAAAAGACCAAGTCACTAAATTCCTGAATTTTTGTGAAGTGTTCTTTTCTCTCTTGCTCCTGCCCCTGCCCTGGTCTCTCCTAATATGTGAATGGTACCGGCCGCAGGGGTGGGCAGAGACACTGTTCTTAGACAGGGACCACCATGGTCTCTATTTTTGCGGACTTCTGCGCTGACCCTGCTCCTGAATCTGGCCAGTGCCTGCCTCTTGCCCTGACCTTCTTCTACCATTTTGACTCAAATGGGTGCATTTTTCCTTAAAAGCAATTTAATATCCTCTGTAGTTTTAGAGACACGTGTCTCGCCATGCTACATCAGTTAAGATTGCTATGACTGCAAGCTACAGAAAACTGAACAGGTTAGGGATTGTTTTTTCCCGTGTAGCAGGAAGTCTGAAGGGGAGCAGGGTGACACTAAGCCTTCTTGATGCATTTTCATAGCATTGACCTTGGTTGGCTTCAGTCCTCATGTGAAGAAATGGCTGCTGTACCTCCAAGTATCACATTTACATTCCAAGAAGGAACCAGGAGACGGGATAAAGGAAAAAAAGCTGTACCACACGTGCCAGCCAAGAGACTGCTTAAGGTCTGTCATTGGCCAACATTTATCACAAGGCCACCCCCTAGTCTCTGCCCACTTATCTGTTCCTGCCCCTGTAGCTGGAGGTGAAATGATGGTGGGTGAACCATCCTAGGTCTGTTTGAAGGTTTTGTTTAAAACATTCTGGGGGCACCTGGGTGGCTCAGTGTGTTAAAGCCTCTGCCTTCGGCTCAGGTCATGATCCCAGAGTCCTGGGATCAAGCCTCGCATCGGGCTCTCTGCTCAGTGGGGAGCCTGCTTCCCCTCCTTTCTCTCTGCCTGCCTCTCTGTCTACTTATGATCTCTGTCAAATAAATAAGTAAACTATTTAAAAAAAAGTTCTAGAGCCAAGTGAGGGAATAAGACTTTTTAGGAGGTCGTGGTCCTATAGATTACATTGTATCAAGAGAGTTTGTGACTTTGGGGTAAATACTATCACTGTAATCCCCTTTCTACCCATCAGTCGATAGGACCTGAGGAAATTCAGCATGCAGGGATAAAAATGGCATGGTGACAAGGACATATTGATTACAGAGGCAGAGAATATGCTTTTGGGTCATGGGAGATGTAAGGACAAAGTACATTGGGGCTTGGCAGAAAGAAAGAACCACCCCCCCAACCGCTGCCACCCATGGGAAGGAGCTGAGTATCATATACAACTTGGTGTTTTTTTGTTTTGTTTTGCTTTTTTTTTTTTGGAAGTAGAGTTGACATACAGCTTCTATTAGCTTCATGTGTGCAACATAGTGATCTAACAGTTCTGTATATGACTCAGTGTTTCCCACAATGAGTATAGTTACTGTCCGTCACCATACAATGTTATTACAATATTATTAACTATACTCTCTATGCTGTACTTTTCACTTCTCTGACTTATTTATTTTCTAACTGAAAATTTATGCCTCTTAATCCCCTTCAGCTATTTCACAACCATGGGGACAGACCTAGAGGGTATTATGCTAAGAGAAATGAGTTCAGACAAACACCATACCATCTGAAAAACAAAACAGAAGAAAAAAGAACAAAGACAGAAGCAGCCTCATAAATACAGAGAACAACTTGGTGGTGGCAGGAAAGGAGGGGTAGAGGGGATGAGGAAGAAAAGAGCCCCTGGGTGTCTCGTAAGAGCCGTGGGGGGACTCTTAGGAACCATAAGTAGTTCTGGTGAAGGAGCTCAGGAAAGCCATAGAAATGATTCACCACAAGCTTGTTGTTTTATTGAAAACCAGTTGGCTTACAGCTAGCAAGCAGCTTCCTTAAATCATCATAAACATCCCAAAGACCTGTGCAGGCAGAAAAATTGGATAATTCCCTAAGGAGAAAATAGTCTATATCCAGTACATCCTATTGGAACAGCTACTGTGTTGGGAACAGGAAGAGAAGATGGTTTTAAAGCCAAAGAGAACTGCTTGGTAATTATCTATGACATCCCAATTTCTGATCTGTGAAATGGGAGCAATCATACCCGCCGGTAGAAAGCATTACTATTACTCACCAACATCTGGTTCTCCTCTACTTCTGAGCACACGGGGAATTGTAGTTCTCTGCTCTCTTGAAGTTGGATTTGTTCGCGTGGCTTGTTTTTGCCAATGAACCATGCATGGAAGTATCCTGTGCTATTTCCAAGTGGAAAAATCATTTACTAGTCAGGGTTGGAGTCTCATTACTTTATTTTTCTCTAATCCAGAAACTGTGGAATTAATGTTGATATGGAAGGTCCATATGGAATCCTGGGCCAACATGTGCAGAGTTACTCAGACCTAAAGCCAAGTCTGCGAGGGAGAGAAACTATTCAATAAAACTCTGAGATTTTGGGGGGCGTGTGTTACTATAATATATTCTAGCCTATGCTGACTGTAGACTCTTCCTGGAGTCATCACAGGGACTCAAGAAGATTATGAAAATATCTAGCTCACTGGCCATGACTAGGAGTGGTATGTATGAATGAAGCATGGGAAAACATTCACCAGGAAGCTTTTCAACACACGGTGCTGGGGAAACTGGACATCCACACACAAAAGAACGATGCTGGTTTCTTAATTAACATCTAACTCCACATGTACCAGAGCCCTAAATATAAGAGCTGCAACTATAAAACTGCCAGAAGAAAATGCAGAGGAAAAGCTTCAGGACACTGGATATGATTGTGATTTCTTGGATATGACACCAAAGCTGTAGGCCACAGAAGAAAAACAAGGCAAGCTGGTGGGGGGGGGCACCCGGGTGGCAAGTTGGAGGGGCATCTGCCTTCGGTTCAGGTCAATGATGGCAAGGTCCTGGGATTGAGCCCTGTATCAGTTTCCTTCCTAAGTGGGGAGTCTGCTTTTCCCTCTCTCCCTGCTCCTGCTCTTTCTCTCAAATAAATACTAAAACCTTTTTAAAAAATTAAGACAAGTTGGACTCCATCAAAATGTTAAAAACTGTGTAGCAAAGGACACCATCAACAGAGTGAAAAGGTAAGCTGCAGAGTGAGAGAAAATATTTGCAAATCATGTATCTGATGAAGGCTTAGCACCTAGAATGTATAGAGAACTTCTAAAACCCAACAACAACAAAAACCAAATAACCCAGCTTAAAAACGAGCATAGGACATGAGCAGGTGTTTCTCCAAAGAAGATACACAAATGATCAATAAGCACATGAAAGTGAAGCCAGTAAGCCTGAAGGACCCCAGTTTAGAAAGGCTCTGTCTGTGCTGTTTCTCGGCTAGCCCCCGTTTACTCACATCCTATATTTTACATTGGAGTAAAAACCAAAGGAGCTATGTTCCCAAGGGGGAGGCAAGAGGGCTAATCATTTTCTGACTTTCTCCTAGTCCCCCAAACACCTGATCGCATCTACAAAGAGCCGTTCCAGGTCATCAGTTTCAAACAAACCTTGGCCAACACTGGCATCAACACCCTCTACTTCAGTGATTTCTAAAATGACACCTGTTACTCATCTGTCCCTTGCCTTTGATTGGACCTTATCCTGGATTCCTGAAGGAACATGTTCTCTGATCCCTTTCTAATATAAACCCCTAACCCCAAGTGATGACAAGACTCATTCTCCTTTCCTTTCTGAGTCTCCCAGACATCCTTCTGTCTATCTTCTGTCACTTGTGCTACTCAATAAACTCTACTTTCACTTTCTGGGGCTCGTGTTTGATTTCTGTCCTCTATGTGAAGCCAAGGACCCTCTCTCTGGCTCCCCAAATCTGGGTCCTCGGACCTGGCCTGCATGCAAGACACTCAACATCACTAATCATTGAGGAATTGCAAACCCAAACCGTGAGTTATCACTTCACACCCACTAGGATGGCTATTATGAAGGAAAAAAAACCCACTAAAGTAACAAGTACCGTTGAGGATATGGAGATGGTAGAGCCTTTTTGCACAGCTCATGGGAACAAAAAATGGTCGCATCGTTATGGAAAACAGTACGGTAATTCTTCAAAAAATTAACCATCGCATTACTGTATGATCCAGTAGTTCCGCTACTGGGTCTATCCGCTCCCCCCCAAAACTGGAAGTGGGGTCTCAGAGAGATCTCAGAGGGATATTTGTACACTCGCTTATAGCAGCAATTACAGTAGCTCAAAGGTGAAAGCAATCTGGGAGTCCATGAATGAATAAACAAAAGGTGGTGCACACGAAGGAAACCCTGACACAAACCCCAACACCGATGAACCTTGTAGACATTATACTAAGTGAAATAAGCCAGCCACAAGAGGCAAACACGGTCTGATTTCAGCCACATGTGGTGCTTAGAGTCGTCAAACTCATAGAGACAGAAAGCAGAACTGTGGTTGCCAGGGGCTGGGGAGGGGGCATGGGAAGCTGTTGGGAATGGGGCAGAGTTTTAGTTTTGCAAGATGAAAAATGTCCTGAAGATAGAGGACAGTGACGGTTGTAGAACAATGTGGACATACTTACTGACATACCACTGTACACTTAGGAAGAGTTAAATGGCAAATTTTATGTTATATATGTTTTGTTAAAATTAAAAATAATTTTTTTAAAGTGAGATTTAACGGAAGTACAGGCAGGAGAAGAGAGTACTTTCACTAGGAGATTCTAACTGCTTGGTTTGGTGCTCAAATGCAATGGTGCCTCAAAGCATGAAATTCTCCCTGGGTTTCAGCTCCAAGGAACTAGTGATGCCTGGCCCTTCACTGCCAGAGGTGAAGAAATTCAGATAAGGTACTGGAATAAACTGCTGCCAGTTTTGCAAGGTCCAGAAGAGCATCTCTGTATCAGTTAGGATTTGGTTCAGCTGCATATAGCAATGAAGGCAACAAATAGCACTCCCAAATAACTATGGCTTTGGAAAGATAGAGGTTTGTTTTGCTTTCATGTAGAAAAGTCTGGAGATAGTCCCTGTGGGTCTGGTTTGGTGACTCCACTATTAGGGATTTGTGCCCCCTTTTATCTTTCTGCCCTACTATTTATGGCAGCTTCCATAGTCAAGTTTGCCTCAAGACCCAAGGTAACTGATGGAGCTCCAGCCGTCACATCCACAGTTCAGGAGTGATGAAGGAGGAAGAAAAGGTGCAAAAGGTCTGGTCTGTCAGCTGCATCAACTCCCTTTGGTAAGATTTCCTATAAACCCTACCCACTGAGCCATGCCCACCCAGCCACGGCTATCCCCAATAGCAAGAAACGGACAGATGTGATGCTTGAGCTCAGCACACCACTGCTCTCATACAGCTGGCCTTCTGTTAACAAGAAAAAAGGAGAAAATGGATATTTGGTATGCAGCTAGCCACAAGACGGGACAAGATGAGAAAAGAACATCAAAAAGATCTGGGGTAGCATGAACGAGAACTGCCTTTATGTTCTCTTACCATCATCAAGCTTGGTGCTTCAAGTAAAAGAAACTCCAACCTGCATCCATGATTTTGTGTAAATATTTGGGGGGTTGTGGTTGAGCCCCTGGGGCATGGATAAACCCTAAAAAAATCATCGAGGGGGGCTGCTCACCCACCTTAAGTCAACCATTAGGCAGCCCCTCTAGGAGAACTTACAGCAGAAGGGGCAGGAGGGAGAGGGAAGGGCTTGGAGTTTAGATCTGCTACAAAGGAGCTCAGTCATCTTGGAAGCCCCTAGAGCTGTTTTCTAGTCTCTGCAATGGGATCTTTGGGAGATGGAGGAGGAAGTAGATATATTACTTTGTAATCCGTAATAGCACCCACCGAACTTGAGTGGTTTGTTACTCAAGATAGTAAGTGACCATTCATTTGGATACTATGATATGGAAGATAATACCAGACACTTAGAAAACATTCTTTTCCCTCCACCCACAGTAGAGAGCCATCAGCCATCACCCCGCATGACCACACTCCCACATCCCTACAGGATGGACATCATCTTCATCTTACACATCAGAGAGATTCAGAGTTGTTGAGTAACTGGGCCAAGGTCACACAGCTACTGTCTGTGCCCTTACTTTGTGCCACTATCTCAGCCTCCAAAGCCCATTTTCTTTCTCCTGCTAAGATTCAGAGAAAAATAGAGTGCTCTTTTCTCAAAGGGCCCTTTCTGAATGAGGGAGAGCGGAGACGCCTGTTATGTCTTGATTAGGGAGGAGCTAGTGCTGCCTTAAAGGAAAGCTGAACTTCAGTGGCTGGTCTGGAAACTCCTGGGGAGAAGTGGAGTAGGAACTGGGAGTCCTTTCCCTATCAGCTCAGAAAGTGCCTTACCCACTGTGCTTGAGAAGATTCTAACGAGTCGGGGAAGGAGGGAGCACAGTCCCTCCTTTCTCCTGAGACACTAGTCACTTGAGGGGCTGAACAACAAATGAGAACATCTTGTTCCAGAGAGAAGAGTGTTTGTGGAACCTCCTTCTTTCGTGCACAGTAATGACCCTGACTTTCAAACCTCTGCTAAACGGGCTTCCAACCTGGGCTGGATCACAGCACCTGTGTGATACTCACGTGGCCGGCAAAATAAGGCCTCCAGTGCCCAAAACAAAGTCCACATCCTCATCCCCAGGACCCGTGACTTTACATGGTGAAAGAGTCTGTGCAGATGTGGTTAAGGACCTCGAGATGGGAAGATCTTCCTGGATTATCTGGGTGAGTCCCGTGTCATCTCATGCATCCTTAAAAGTAAGAACTTGTCCAGTTATGGTCAGAGGGGGGCGTGACTATGGAAGAAAGGCACAGAGAGAGATAACACTGCTGCTTTGAAGGTGGAGGAAAGAGCCACGAGCAAGGGATGCAGGCAGCCTCTAGAAGCTGGAAGAGGCAAGGAAACAGATGCTCCCCTAGAGCCTCCAGGAGGGAAGGCAGCTCTGCCAACACCTTGACTTTTGACTTTCAGTGAGATCCGTGGTGGGCTTCCGACCTATAGAATTGCATAATAAATTCAGTCTGCAGGGTTTGTGGTAATCGGTTACGGCAGCAATAAACAAATACTCTCAGCAGTATTACTGGCTGAAAAGTGTCTTAGTCCATGAGCCAGAACATTTCTAAAGCACAAGTCTGATCCTCCTCCCTCACTTCTCATATCCAATTAGACTCTACATCTTGTTGATTCTACCTGTAGAAATGATGCTTGTGCCACTAGCTGCTAGTCTTTGAGAATCAGCTTCATGCCAGGCATGTGTGAAACATTTTACATACTTTTCCTGCAATCTTCACAGTTCTTGTCAAGTAGTAGTTATTCCTTTGTATCCGGTGAGAAATTTGGAACTCAGAGGTTAAGCGAATTGCCCAGATAGAAGATGTGGGATATACACACAAGGGAATATTACTCAGCCATCAGAAAGGATGAATACCCACCATTTGCATCCACATGGATGGAACTGGAGGGGACTATGTTAAGTGAAGTAAGCCAAGGAGAGAAAGACAGTTGTCATTTGGTTTCACGCATATGTGGAACATAAGTAATAGCACAAAGGACAATAGGGAAAGGGAGAGAAATCCAAAGGGGGAGAAATCAGAGAGAGAGATAAACCAGGAGAGAATATGGACCCCGAGAAACAATCTGGGAGTTTCAGAAGGGAGGAGTATGGGGGGGAGGGGTAACAGGGTGATGGGTATTGAGGAGGGCATATGCTATGATGAGCACTGGGGCTTATACTTAACTAGTAAATCATTGAACACTACATCAAAAACTAATTATGCACTATACAGTGGCTAACTGAACATAATTTTTTAAGGGGAATATTTTTTATTTAATTTCTTTTCAGTGTAACAGAATTCATTGTTTATGCACCATACCCAGTGCTCCATGCAATACATGCCCTCCATAATACCCACCCACCGGGCTCCCCCACCCTCCCAGAATATAATTTAAAAAAAAAATGAAATGGTGTGGCTAGGATTTGGACTTCCCTGTCCTCACTGGCAGGTGCCTGGGCAAGTGGGGAGGCAACCTCACCAACATACTGGAATCTGGCTCTTCCTCTCCAGCCCCATGGCCTTGGCTCTGGCACAGGTTCTTATCTTCCTCCGGGGTTTTGGTGACTGCTTCCTAAGACATTGCCCCACCCCTGGATCTCATCCTCATCAATCCATCATGTGTTATAGACAGAATAACTTCTCTAATACACAGCCTGTTCTTTCTCATTCTCTGCTCAAACCCTCCCAGGGGACTCTACTTTGTGCTGCATAAAGTTCAACTTCTTAGCATGGCATTCAAAGTCCCTCACAACTGGCTCTGAGGTCAATCCATCTCTTCAAGTTCTCTACAGAACAGAACCACCAACAGGTTAACTTTGTGCCAGAATATGCTGTGGACTTCTCATCAGCATATATACCAATGCCATCATATGACAAACAAGGAGAATATAGATCAGAGATGGAAAGTTATCTGCCTTAGGTCACACAACTTGTATGAAGCAGAGTAAATACTAGACTCCAAATTCCCCAGTAGACCACCCTGGAACTTTAAAGAGATAATCTCTGATCCCTCCTCTTCCTTTCTCTGCATTCATTACTGTGTGAAAACAACCATCCTGTCTTGTGGGGAAGACTATAGTACTTCCAAGCTGCTCTCCACATGGAATAGAAATCTAATCATGCCTCTACACTGCTTAAAAATCCTTTGCCATCCATTACTCCTAAAACAAAGACCCAAACTCTAAAGGATGTGACCCTTACATGACTTTCCAGCTCCACCTCAGCACTTTGTGTCTCTCACTATAATACTGACACTCTTTCAGACTCCTTCATGTGCCTCACTCCCTGCCCCCTCAGGGCCTTTGCACATGCTATCTTCTCTGTCTAGAGTGCTCTACTTCTTCTCTGTCTTATTCTCCTTCTCCCTCCATCCATTCCTTCCCCAGGAGGTTCTCCTGACTGCCACACAACTGGGGCCCCTCCATGAGATGCTCTTTCCATTCTCAATACTTTGCTCCTGTTCAGTCCCTCAGTCAGTAACTATCCATGTGTGTCATTATTTCATCAATGTCCTCTCTCCACCAAAATCTATGCTTCACTAGAGCAGGGACTTACTTTATATGGTTGTATGCTTTTGTGTATCAAATGTTGATCACAGCACCCGGAACAAGGATGGAGGTCAATAATTATCTTTTAAATGAATAAATACACACTAGCCCAGCTATGAAGTCAGTCATGTAATTTCCACTTATGTGTGTTTTAAGGGAAAGAGCAAGGAAGGTACCAAATGTTTCAACTACTGGAAACACAGAACTGGATATCCTCCTGTGGGTTGTTTGGTGGTGGTGTTGTTGCTGGTATTGATTTTGTTTTGCTTAGTTTGGAGGAAAGGATTCAAATATTGTGAATAAATAAATAAATAAATAAATAAACAAAACTGCTGTGAAACAGATTTAAGCTGAAAGAAAAACTCTAATCTGTCAAATGAATAAATTTAATCTTTTTAAAGACCATAAATAGGGACTCGTGGCAACTTCTTGGGAAACGGGTGTTTTTGCTTTTTAATTTCTAAAATTTTTAAAATGTAATAGCTTTAGGGCCAGGGCTGCAAAATTAGGCCTAGAACATTATTTTATTTATTTTTTTACATGCAGGACAGGCCATAAGAGATAACTTATGTATAGAACAACAGACATAGCTAATTCCAAAATTATCCTTGCTTGCCACTTCTTCTCACACATTTCTTATGATGCCATCTGATCTGAAAGTGTTTCAAATACTTCTGCTAAAGGCTTTTCAGCATTTGAACATCTTTTGGCCTCATAGCCAACTTGATGAATTCTATTCAACTTTGAAGGATTTTCCATTTTTAGCTTTTTTTGGTGAATTTGAACAATGTGCATTATTTCACCAAAAGTTAACACCATTTTACTGTTCAAAATCTAGCAGAAAGTATAATACCTTATATCTAATTCTAACCTAAAGTAATGGTGTTCTTTTCCTTCTGAATGACACCACTGATATATGTTGTCCTTTCTCTTAAACCTCATCCATGAAACACATTCCTTGCTCAGAGTTTTTCTTGGATGCCCCATAATTTGAAGATAAAACCAGACCTTGAGGAGCTACCAGAATGTAATATCCATGGAGAAGGAGCTAGGTTTGTCTTTTCTCTGCTGCATCCCCACCCCCGCACCCAGCACATAAGAGACATTCAATAAATATTTTTAAGTGAATACATTTAAATCTATATTTATTCATTGAATTTTTACTTTAAAAATAATATATATTTATTTTAGAAGTTCTAAAATAAACATATTTGTTTTAGAAGTTCTAGGAAAAATAGAAAAACAAGAAGGAAAAAAAAGATACCGTTATCTAAAGATAATCACTATTCACAATTTGGCATATTCCCCCAGGCTTTATCTGTGCATGTATCCGTGTTTTCTTTTTATATCATGCTGTACATACAGTTTTCTAACTTGTATGCTGTTTTTTTTTAACTTACAATGCGCTCAGTGTATGCATTCTATTCCATCAAGTATTTTTGACTCCACCATTCCCGGCGGCTGTGTTATTCTACAGCAAGAATAAGCACAGTTTATATAACGAATACCACCAGGAAACGTTGCAAATGCCATAAATGTTCTATTTTTCAACACTTCAGGAAAATAGGGCATTATAGTTACTAGGCAGTGAGCACCTAGGGCCAGAATTCAGTGAACAACACTAAGTCTAAGATCACACAGCACATGCTTCAATCTTATTTTGATCAACCAGGAACATTCTAGAATGACTTTCCATGTGGAAGTAAATATCCTTCATTTTAGAAGAGTTACATATATGGAAAATGATCTAAAGAAAAAAGTAGCCCAGGTATTCCTGGTGTTGAGAGGGGAACCCCAATTAGTCTCCTCAATACTGCCAAATGGCCTCTCATGCTTGGAAGAAGATATGGTTGCTATATTTATTTGTGTACGAGGCCAAACACTTCAATTCCTTTGTTTCCTTATTTTAACTCAGAACACCAGCTGCTCACTTCCACGCTTTGCTTTAGATGGGATGGCAGATCAGTGTAGAAAAATCAAAGGTTTTCTTTCAAAAGAAACTTGACCCCAGCTGACAAGTACATAGGATATTATTTCTGGGACTGTTTTTAGAAATTGATGTGTGCTTGCGAGTCATGATAGTACTTATTACATATGGTGGTAAGACTAAGTGCTGAATAGTGCCAAGGATGGTCATTCACAGCATGAAAACATCATATTTGTTGGGGCGTATATATCTGGCCAAAGAGAATTCTTACTGGTATCATAGAGATACACCCCCTACACACATACACAAGATAATATTTCATATTTATAAAATTCCCAATTGGAAATTGCCATAGAGTGAAAATCCAAATGGATTTCTCCAGAACTCATTTCTACTATTGAACGTATTCTATTTAAGTGTTGACTTTAATGGAAAACCAGCAACATCTCATCTTTAGATGGGAATTTCAACAATAAAGTATTTTAGGTGATAAAAAGTTTTCTCCAAGCCAGTTTCAAAGACTGAATAAGTGAATGTGTTCTATAAACTGTAAGGATTAAACAAGGTTAAGATATATGGGACAGGTTGAATGTCTAGTAATTTGCTAAAAATGCTTTCAGTTTGTTTGCTGTAAAAACTTTATTTAAAAGAAAGTACTTCCAGTAAGTCTCAAACCCAGAATTAGACCTCTCAAAATAAAACCAATTACATAAAGAAAACATTTACCTAAGTCAATTTGAGGTCACTATTGATTACTCTGAGGCAAGGGAGTCATCATTTCATGCCATTCTTGGGCAAAAACATGGCTTCAGGCTTGTGAGTTTGAAGGGTCATGGCCAGGGTTGGAGCAGGTAGGGGAGGCTCCTTTCCCATTTCCTCCAAGAAGAGCTGATCTGTCTTTAGATAGAAGGAGTGGTTCTTGGGCCCTTTGAGTTCATCCTCCTAGCACCCAGCTCAGTGCCTGCACACAGCACATGCTCTTACATATTAGATATGAGGAAGAAGAGATGATTAGTGGAATGGGAGGAGTCCAGTCCTCCATGATTCCCTAGGAGCCCCCGACGATCTTATGGCTGATGGCTCCAGGCAAGGTGTAGATGAAGAGGACCAGGAATATGATGAGGATGATCAAAATGAAACCGATGATAATGTACTTTTTGTAATTCTTCCAGATGAGGTGGTACAAGCACTTGAAGGGGCTCACAAACCAGGAGAAGGAGGTGTCTGGGCGGCTGCAAGGGAAGCAAGAGAAAAATCAGGGGAGGGCCATGATGCCAACACATGGGATTCTCCAGACCTCAGAAAGTATTTCTGACTCCCACTTTCTAGAGGTCCACAAGGAGATGCCTGGGAATGGGAGAAGCTCATGTTGCCTTGGAGCAGGAGCAATCCAACATTCTGGGTGATGATTCCTACATCATTTTAAAGCTTGGTCTGGAGGAGGTCGGATAGCCCTCCATCCATCCAACCCTGATCAGCTCAGCCCCATCTCTTCCATGAGGCCCTCCTTGACCACCTTGGTCCATAAAGATCCCCCTCCTTCCAAATTCCTATCTCATCTATCACTTGACTTTAGCTCTTTTTGGAACTAACCTACTGGTCTTCTATACTCTGTTAACTATTTTATGAGTCTGTGTTCTCCCTAAACAGAATGGAAGCTCTTAGGATAGAACTTATGTCTTAGATTTCTTTGGTGTTCTTTAAAGTATTTTTTTAAGTAAGTACACATTGTAGGAGCTCAACAAGTATTTATGAATTAATGAGTAAGTAAGTATTCATTGTGTTTCTAATATTGTGATAGATGAAAAGTAATTACAGAGAAGGGACCACTCATCTTGAGACACTAGGGATCTCAGGAAGGATAGGATAAATACAATTTGAAAGAGTAATTTGTATACATATTTTTATAACCACATATATTTACTTTTTAATTGATATGTAACAATGGATTAAATTCATTAGGCTAACCCTTCTAGTAATTCTACTTCTGGGAATTTATTTTATTTTATTATTTTTTAAAAAGATTTTATTTATTTATTTGAGAGAGAGAAAAGACAGAGAAAGAGAGAGCATGAGAGAGGAGAGGGTCAGAGGGAGAAGCAGACTCCCTATTGAGCAGGGAGCCTGATGCAGGACTGGATCCTGGGACTCAGGGACCATGACCTGAGCTGAAGGCATTCGCTTAACCAACTGAGCCACCCAGGTGCCTGGGAATTTATTCTAAAGTAATAATTTATAGGGGCACCTGGGTGGCTCAGTTGGTTGGGCAGCTACCTTCAGCTCAGGTCATGATCCTGAAGTCCTGGGATTGAGCTACAGGTCCGGCTCCCTGTTCAGCAGGGGAGTCTGCTTCTCCTTCTCCCTCTGACCCTTTCCCCGCTTGTGCTTTCTCTCTCTCTCACTCACTCTCTCTCTTTCAAAGAAACAAACAAAATCTTAAAAAAATAAATAATAACTTATAAAAAGGGAAATATTTTCACCACACTACAATGATGGAATAAGGTAGAATTAAATTAAATATCCAATTATAGGGTGATGATCAAGTCAATTATGAGCACCAAGTCTATGGAATTTTCCACAGGCATTAAAAATCCTAATTCTGACTACTATGGCAACAAAGCAAAACTCTGCAGCACAGGATAAATGAAACGTTAAGAAAATTGTAAATGCCTGATCCAAAAACAAGTAGAAAAAAATTCATGTGGAATTCACATTCACATAAGAATACTAGAAAAAATATATGAAATTATTCGAGAATTGTTCATGAAGCAGTATTATAGAAAAGGACCCTGGGGCATCCGGGTGGCTCAGTGGGTTAAAGCCTCTGCCTTCAGCTCCGGTCATGATCCCAGGTTCCTGGGATCCAGCCCCGGGCTCTCTGCTCAGCAGGGAGTCTACTTCCCGCCCCCCCCACCCCCGCCTGCCTCTCTGCCTACTTGTGATCTCTGTCTGTCAAATAAATAAATAAAATCTTAAAAAAAAAAAAAAAAGAAAAGGACCCTCTCCATTTTCCAAACAGTCTATATTGCTTTTAGAATATTTCTCAATTATAGCAACAAAAAGCTACCTGGATTGGCAGTACCTATTGGCTGCCTCCTTGTGGCTCAGTCCTCCCAGAGGGGCCTTCTAGAGAAATGCCCCGTCCCCCGCTTTGGGGACTACAAAGGGCCTTTCCTATGCTCTTATCCCCAACCCCACTCACTTGGGCTTGGCCAGGGGCTCTGGCTCCTTCCGGGCTTTTCCAACAGGATTTTTCTCTGCTTCCTCTGCTGTCACTAAGTGGAACTCGGCTTCAACCTTGCCCTGCACAAAGACAAAAGTTTCAGTTTCTAGTCACAAAGACCTCCTGGGAGCAATGCTAACCTTCTAGCAGTGTCCAGTGTGGGAGAATGCCAGGAAGTATTTTGACCATCCTGCTGCTTTGAGAAAAATTGTCACCTTTTTGGTTCTGGGAGAAGCCATTTTTATCATGAACAGTAAAAGCTCTGAAATGATGTTGCTGTTGAGTTTGGTGAAAGGAGAGGTCCCACCCTGTACACAGAGACACACATATCCTTGGTTGCCTGGGCTCCTTCACTTGTAAAGGTTCAGTCAATAACTGATTACAGAAACTCAATAGCAATTAGGAAGGGATCGAATTACCTGAGTGGCAGAACCCTTTCTAATCAGGGACAATCTTTCTTCTCCGCCAATGATTCTCCAGAGGCAGTTGGTGGGTGGGGCCCTACATTTGCCAAATGGCTTTTCTGTTACCCTTCATTGTTTCTGTTGTCTCCACACTTTGTTTCAGAATTATCCTTCTCTTCTTGAATTTCCTCTTTCCTTCTTCCATAAGAAGCAGCCCCTCTGGTTTGAAAATTGTGTCTTGTGCTTCTTTAGAACGCCATGCACTGTTAGCACTGTCGTTAAGTCTTGGGTCATCAAAGCATGAGGCAAGACAGCTGCAAAAGGTAAGGGTCGCTCTTTCTTGTTTGTCCAGTCGCTCACTACTTTTAGGGACCCTCTGTATGCCAGGTACTGTTCTAGACACTGGGGACTTACTGATTAAGAAAAATAGGATCCTTCATTTGTTGGAACTCCAGTTCTTGGTGAAGACCCTCTCTTTTCTTTGGTTTTGTGGATTGAAATTCAAGGTAATAGGAAGGACACGGAAATTCAGGGGGACTAAAGCATCATGGAAATATTTGAGATCCATGACTGTCATTTTGGAATTATTTGTGGATGGGGCATAACCTTATTTTCTACCTCAGTAAAAAGATTATAGTTTCTGAAGAACCAATGGGCCTGTGTTAACTTACCTGTTCACCCCCCAAGAGCCAGGACTGCTTAGCAGCCAGGATGGTTGCTGGCAACCATGAAAATGTACATGGGAGAAATTAGAGAAGACAAACACCCAGAGAAAACCATATTCCCACAGGGAAAAAAAATGCAAAGAAAAGGGAAGCAGAGCATATGAAATCAATTCTGCCCTAGGCATAGAAGTCATGGGTTATTACCATGAAGGGCCTTGCCCCCACTTCACTTAAGCACTGCTTAAGTGCTTGCAAAGCCTTTTTCTGATCACACAGGCCCCAGGAGGAAAGTGTTTACTGACATATTCTGATAAATGCCACTCCTCATTCTGTACCCTCCACACAGAGGATTCCCAGTTTTATTTTAATTATCGATACTCAACCAAGCACCAAGAAGAGGTCTTAAGCTAATGATACCCTCCAAATATAATTTTAGATCAGAGCTAGAAAAAAAAAAAGGACAACTTGAGAGACTATCTATTAACCTAATGACATCTATGGATGCAAGAAAATGACCAGGAAAGGTCCGGAAAAGACTGGATTTCTTGCATTGAGTGTGTTATTTATGGGTTTTGAACGTCACTGAGCCCAGAGAGTGGATGCCCTGGGGAGGGGTGCGGATCCTTTAGGTCAGATATGCCTTCTTCAGCGATAATTATTGCTTATTAAAACAACTCTCAGTGGTATGAGATAAGGCATTCTCATACATTAATGGTGGGATGTGTGCTAGCAAAGTCTTTTAGGAAGAGCGACACACATATATACATACATGTATATATACACATATATGCACGGATACATATAATGCCCATGTAAGTATGTGTATTACCTTATATGGTCATACTCTCAACAAATGGAAATAAATTATAGTCACTGCCTCCTCAAAAAAAAAAAAAAAAGACAGGAAAAATGTTTAATTCTATCAATTCCCACTCTATGGGAAATGGCATGCTGGACTTAGACATGCCATATCCGGGCAGATAAATTATGGAAATAAGAGAAATTAAGGAAATAATTCAAAACTCAGAAAAAGTGTAGTATGCAAAGCACAGTCATTATTCTGTCGGCTGTTCAAATCGTCCTATTTGTCACAATGCTATGTCCCAGGCTCATCTTGTGTTCTATCTGTCCTTGACCTGGAATCAGCCAAATACGCCTGCCTGGTTCTTTCAGTAGAGACCCGTATTTAGAAACCAGGATCCAGATGCTAGGAGTCTTGCTCCTTAGTGGTTTTACTTCTAGGTCCTTTCAGTGAAGAGAGCTAGAAAAAATATTTTTAAATCCATAAGTCCATAGTGATACTGGGGGAAAATGCAAGACAAAAAAAATCCCATTTACCACCCCTGGAGATACCTATTGTACCAATTCTTGATTCTACAGTGTGGAACTGATAGAATTAAACATTTTTCCTGTTTTTTTTGTTTTTTGGAAGAGGCAGTGACTATAATTTATTTCCATTTGTTGAGAGAAATCACTTCTTAACAGATGAATTCTTACTAATAAATGAAAAAAGAATGATAGAATTAAATACACAGACTGATGATAGAGATATATAGCTTGGTGGGTGGGTGGATAGATAGATGATGGAAAGATAGATGGATAGAGATGGATGGATGGAAGGAAAGAAGGAATGGGTAAAGAAGGAAGAAAGGATTAGAAAAATCATTTTGCAACACCAATGAAATACTTAATTACAATCACCATTAGGTGAAAGGTGGTGGCAAGGCAGGGATTTCCCACAGTGCCAAAGTGTCACCCACTGGTTCCTTGTTAATTGTAAAGAGGAAAATGTACTTTTACAATGAAAAGCTCTCATGATCACCAGCACGATCACGTGAGTAAACACAGTCACCACTAGTGAGGCCATCTGAGGCCATGTGCCTCCTGGCATAATCAATGGGAAAAAAACAGTATCAGGTCTCAAGTATTCTTACCAAAAATGTTTAACCTGATCCTGATAATGCTGTTACACCTAGATTTCTTCTAGTTCAGAAGAAATACAGGGTCTAGAGAGTAAGATAAGCTATGTCATGAGAAAACAACCGGATAGGTGAGGCCAGTTTCATCAAATAGGTCTTGTTGTGGGGGAAGAAATGATGGAGGACCGTTCTAAAACAAAATGAACCAGAAAGACAAAATAACCAAAAAGCAACACATGAACTATGACTAAATCTTGTTTTGAAAAAAGGAACAGTTGGAAAATACATCTTGAGAGTGATAGGGTATCCTTCTTGTAGATGGAGAAATGAATGTGGTGTGGATATCAGATTGGGTGATCATAATTAACTTCTTATATGTGATGGTGGCATTACGGTTATGTACAAGAATGTCCATATTCTTAGGAAAGGCACGCTGAAGTATTCAGGAATGGTTAAAAAGAAAACCACAGGCCCATGATGAAGTTACTTAGGTTAAGGCCCCATGTCAAAAATCCAAGACTTAATACCTACCCTAACTGCAATCTCCTTCCTACCCACCCCTCCACCCCTGTCCCAGGAATTTAACCTTTGGTCAGCCAATATCGAATTTCAACCTGGATATTCACTGGCAGACACCCTTTCATTCCTCTAAGGAGGGCACCTTGCCCAAATAATGCATTTCTTGCTAATAAATTCCTTTCTTTATGCCCTCTCTTTGCCTTTAAAAACCTTCCTTTCATTTAACTTGGGGGAGTTCCCCTTTACTTGGTAGATGGGATACTGTCCTATTCACGAATTATTTAAAAAAGCCAGTTAGATCTTCAACTTCACTTGTGTATTTTTGGTTACTGTTGTTTTTTTGTTTTTTGTTTTTTTAAATAGGGAATAGTGTTGGAATGTCTACAGTTCACTCTTTTTTTTTTTTAAAGATTTTTAAAATTTATTTATTAGAGAGAGAGAGAGAACACAGGCAGACAGAGAGGCAGGCAGAGGCAGAGGGAGAAGCAGGCTCCCTGCCGAGCAAGGAGCCCGATGTGGGACTGGATCCCAGGACGCTGGGATCATGACCTGAGCCGAAGGTAGCTGCTTAACCAACTGAGCCACCCAGCCGTCCCTCTACAGTTCACTCTTAAATGGTTCAGCCGATAAGTATGTGTGTGGGGTTGGGGGGCAGTGAGAGACTATGTACTCATGTATATAGACAAAATCAGTACAGCAAAATAGTAACAAGTGTTGAATCTAGGTGGTGGATAAATGGTTGATCATTGTCCTATTCTTTCAACGTTTCCACATTTTAATGTTTTAAAATGAATAAATGTTGAGGAAATAACACAATGATTAAATGGGCGTTTAATCATTGTTGATACAACATTGATTAATTGTTGATACAACATTAATCAATGTTGATACAACATTGATACCAAAACGTTGATTAATTGTTGTTGATACAACATTGATACCATAACGTAGGGGAGTGCTCATTAAAACACCAAGCCAAACAAAAAAAGGCACTATTTTTTTTTTTTTTAAAGATTTAATTTATTTATTTGACAGAGAGAGATCACAAGTAGGCAGAGAGGCAGGCAGAGAGAGAGAGGGGGAAGCAGGCTCCCTGCAGAGCAGAGAGCCCGATGCGGGGCTCGATCCCTAGACTCTGAGATCATGACCTGAGCCGAAGGCAGAGGCCTAACCCACTGAGCCACCCAGGTGCCCCAAAAAGGCACTATTTTTAATATAGAATGATCCCTGTTATGTAAAATCAACCAAAATCTACCCAAATTGGGCACAACCCAAACATTAACAAGAGCTTTCTTTGGGTGGTGTGCATGTGGGTGATTTTTCTTTCCTTCTACACTCTAATGTCTTTTAAATTTCCTATAAATGTGTATTACCTACTCTGTCTTAAAATAACCTTTACATCAAAATACGTACCCACTCTGCTCCTAGAGAATCTGCATTTGCCACATACTATTTAGATGATGTGTGTCTACCATCTCCTCAGTTAAGCTGTGAACTTCTGGATGCCAGGAATTTGTCTCATTCATTGTTGAACATTTACCACCTAGTGTATGAGTGTGTAGCCACAGTAGCTACTGATGAGGGTTTTTGACATGAAACCAGGAGCACAGAAACCTCCCCTTTAATTTTAGTTGTTGATGTTCTTGTGATTTAGCTGGGCTGTTTAACTGTCAGTTGATGGGATTCGCCTGTACAAGAAACTTCTTGATCTTCATCTTCTAAAGCAGTAATTTCTTTAAGGGCTGCTTTTAGTAAGATAACATGTATAAAATGCCTAGTGTACTATATCTCATATAGCACCTACCTGTCCAATATACATTTCTTTGTCCCAAGGGTACCTGTTTGCAAATCCCACCTAGAGCTGTTTTTCACTGACTATAAGCACAGCCACATTCCACAGTGGGAGTTCTGTGTTCCCGATGTCTATATTGCACTGCCTGCGTGTACAGAGAAGTAGCTTTAAAAATAAGCCTGGGCACGTGGCAGTGGCCGTAAGCAAACCCCTGCTGGCCAGCTGGTGCCTGGAACAGGACTGTGACCTTCTGAGTGCTGGCTTCAGGATGGGGATGGTGGGAAGCTTAGAAACAGAGGGTGTCTGTACTGGAAAGTCACCTTCAGGGCATCCAGTCCAACCCACTTTTTTTTTACAGACGTGGAAACTGAGACTTGGAGATGGCATGACCTCAGAAGGTGGTGGACTAAGGTTTTCTGTGACACCCATTGACTCCCCCCTCATCCAGCTCACTGCCACCCTGGGAGAAGGCTACCGGTCTGGCTTCCTCTATGTGGTTATGGGTTCCTTTGAGGGAAAAGAAAGGCAGCTGGGTTATACCCCTGCTGCTGCACACCAAACCAGCAGTTGGGGGCTGCCAGGTGCATAGGGACAAAGTCAATTCTCACTTTCCCTTTAGGATGTGTAAGGACAAAATCAAATTAAAAACAAGGAGCTTAACATTTCTTGTGGAAAATAAAGGAAGAGGGGCGCCTGGGTGGCTCAGTGGGTTAAGGCCGCTGCCTTCGGCTCAGGTCATGATCCTGGGGTCCTGGGATCGAGCCCCGCATTGGGCTCTCTGCTCTCTCTGCTCAGCAGGGAGCCTGCTTCCCTTCCTCTCTCTCTTTCTGCCTGCTTGTGATCTCTGTCAAATAAATAAATAAAATCTTAAAAAAAAAAGATTTAGAAAATAAAGGAAGAGATTTCCCTCTCCTTTTTCTAAGAGCTGTCACTTCAGAAAATGTAATTGGAAGACCGTTCAGTGCTCTTTGAAGTGCATATAAATCCTTTTGAATAGAAGATACGCCCTTTGTCTTTAATACCCAGGACCTACCTTTCCCAAAGACCTGGGAGCCATCTCTTTGCAATGTAAACATCAAGGGAGAAAGCACCCCTCCCTCCCAGTTTCTGGGGGTGCCGGGTTCCAAGTTGCCTATTTGAGGAGGATGCCCTAATTTTTGTGCCCAGCCCCAGTATTCTCCCTCAGCCAGTCGCATAGGATGTCTCCCTTCTAGTTATTTTGCCTCCCAACAACCTTGAATTAGAACAAACCTGATATCTTCCTTTTTTTTGTCATTATAAAGCTTCCCCACTCCCCTGCCTTTGTTTTGTGTGTGTGTGTGTGTGTGTGTGTGTGTGTGTGTGTTTAATTTCTTTTCAGTGTTCCAGAATTCATTGTTTATGCACCACACCCAGTGCTCCACGCAATACGTGCCCTCCTTAATACCCACCACCAGGCTCACCCAACCTTCCACCCTCCTCCCCTCCAAAACCCTCATTTTGTTTCTCAGAGCCCACAGTCTCCCACGGTTTCTCAGAGGTTCATGGGTTCTCAGAGCCCACAGTCTCCCCTTCCAGTTTCCCCCTGCCTCCTTTCAATCTCTCCCAAACCGAAAAGATGGTGGATAACTGTCCTGTCCCAGGCAGCTCTGAGTAAACAGCCTGTTTACTACACAGTCTTCCATTCTTTCCATGGCTCTAAACACTTCGTGTATATTAACTCATTTATTTGCTAAAACCCCATGGGATGGATATATATATATATATATATATATATATATATATATACACATATACATATATATATATAAAATCAATCCCCATTTTATAGATAATGGAAGTTGAGGCATAGAGAGATTAAATAACTTGCCTCATGTCACACACCTAGTCAGGAGAGGACAGGATTCACACCCAAGCTGTCTGCTTCTACATTCCTTGGTCTTAATCACTACATAATACTTACTGCAGTCTAGGAAAACATACTGTCTCAGCCTAAATAAATAAATAAATAAATATTTATTCCTCCCTTCTCCACATGTCCCCAAACAACCTGTCTGGATCCTTAGAGCCTCCTACCATTAAAATCTACTTGTCTTCTCTCTTATTTCTTTGGCACATTGTTCTCTAGTTTTTACTGTGACACTTAGTCTTATAAAGAAATGTGTCCTGATGTGTTTGTTCTCAAAGACTATTTGTTGAACCCTTCCTACATGTTCGGTACACTGAATAAAAAGGGAAGGAAATCATATAATCTCTTTGATGGTAGCATCAATGTCTTACTTGTTGACTTGTTCAGTACCAAGGTACTGGGCATGTACTCTGTGTGAGACACCACGTGAGACACTACAAATTCTAAAAACGAACAGAAAGAGAAAACCCACTCTCTGGACTCAGGCCTCTCACAGCAGAAGAACCATGAACCATGAATAAAGACAATTGCAAACAGTGTCACCAAAGCGATGGAAGCATGAAGGCAAGCAAGCCCATCCCAGCTAGGACATCAGGGAGGCTTCCCAGAGGAAATGACTGCCAAAAAGAGTCTCAAAAGACTTGAGATTTCCCAGAGAAGAAGGGAATCAAGGTATTCCAGGCAGAAGTACCAGTCCCTGGAAAAGCAAGGGTGTGGGAGGGAGTATGGAGTGGCTGGGGAAGAGGGTAGCTGAGGAAAGCTGGTACAGTTTGGGGGCAAGAGGGAAAGATGGAATTGTGAAGCCTTTCAGCATCTGCAAGTCTCTGCTAACTTACTCCCCACTTGCTCTGCAGTACATACTAGTCTACATCTGTTGTCACTATTCCAACAGTGCTTTTTAAATATTGAGATGCCGTAAATTTCATCCTTTGAAAGTGCACAATGAATAGATTTTCATATATTCACAAAGTTGTACAGTCACCAGCACTAATTCCAGAACATTTTTATCACTCTAAAAAGAAATCCTGTACTGGTTCACAGTCACTCCCCATTTCCCTTCCCTCTAGCCCTGGCAACCACTAATCTACATTCTATGGAGTTGCCTATTCTGGATGTTTCCTATCAATGTGGTCTTTTGTGACCGGCTTCTTTCTTTTTAAAGATTTTATTTATTTGTTTGTCAGAGAGAGAGAGCGCACAAGCAGGGAGAGCAGCAGGCAGAGGGAGAAGCAGGCTCCCTGCGAAGCATGGAGCCTGATGTGGGACTCCATCCTAGGACCCTGCGATCATGACCTGAGCTGAAGGCAGATGCTTAACCGACTGAGACACCCAGGCGTCCCATGACTGGCTTCTTTCACTTGAATATTTTCAAGGTCCATCCACGTTGGAGCCTGTATCAGCACTTTATTCCTTTTTATGGACAAATTATATCCCCCATTGTATGGATATGACATCTTTTGTTTATTCCTTCATTAGTTGATGGACATGTGGATGTTTCCACTTTTGGGCTCTTATGAACAGTGCTGCTATGAGCCTTTACAACACTACTTTTCAAAAGGTCATTGGTGATCTCCATGTTGCTAAGTCCAATGGACACTTCTCTGCTTCTTATATGACCACTCAGGGGCATCTGACACAGTGACCCAACTGTCCTTCTCAAAAGAGAGTCTTCTCTGGGTTTATGTTTCAGGCACATTTTTATCATTTTCTTCCTGTAGGTCTGCCTAGTTCTTCTCTTTCTCCCATTGTGACTCTCTCCCACTCATTGCCCACCTAAGCAATGAGGGTTTGTGTTTCCTGTGTGAGTCAGATACCCTCACCTCCCTGTGGGAGACCATTCGTGGCTCCCCATTGCTCTGAGGATAAAATCCCAACTCTTCAACATGTGTGTGTCTGTCTTTGATGTTGGACTGTAAAAAAGCTCCATGCTGGCAGAGACCTATGTCTGTTACTACTCGTATTTTATTCCCAGGACCTATCATTTAATAGATGCTCAATAAAAAATGTTGCAAGAAATGAAGAAAGAAATAAGGGACAGAAAATAAAGACTCAACTAGGATTGTATGAAATAACAGAAGTCTGAGCATATTTTGCAAACTCTAAAGGGCTATAAACATGCAATAAATTATGACAACGCCCACTATGTAATCATGCATCATTACTATTGTTGATTTTATAGAAACCAGAATTATATCAAAAGACATGAATTTGGATTTGGGGATTTGGCAGTCCCTGTATCCTAACCTCATGCTGTGCTCTGGCAACTCTGAGCAGCTGGCAGTCAGCCTCCCACACAGGGATGCTTCATGCCTCCATGTTGTGCTCCTCGTGGTTCCTCTACCCAAGGTAGATATGCACCCTCTTCTTCATCTAGAAAATGCCTTTTCATCAGCTTTTGTTCTTGAAAAACTGATGTTCTGTTCTCCTTGACTCCTCAACATCCTCAGAGAATTAGTTTCCTCCCTTCTCTCATTTCTTTCCCTATGTCTTTTATACATTGACTACTGCCTGCAGAACTGGGTTGTAGACACATCCGTCCCCACTGGACTCTGAGCTGGTTGAGGGTAGAGGCCAGGCTGACTTCATTGGTGAATTTACCCATTCATTAATCAATGCAGTGACTCAGCATCAGTTATGGGCTAAGCCCTTGAGGACGGCAGCCTCATTCTCTTGACCAAATCTCACGTACCAGAGATTCAACTGAGAATGGCAGGAAGAGAAAATCTTCCAGAAAATATAATAAAACTAGATGCCACGGAGTCAGGCCAGTCTGGTGCAAACAGAATCCTTGCCTCACACACACTGGCCTCTACAACAGCAAGAGAGAACCAGGTGTGACCAGAATATTCCAACCCAGGTGAGCTTTTACCCTTGCACAGGAGCAGAGAGAACATGCTCTCCACCAGGAGGAGAAGGCAACATGGGAAGGGGTCACCAATGCACTCCCATTTCCCAACCTTGCCCGTCATGTGAGTTATCTGCCGTCCCTTATGGAGGGGCACTAAGAAGGCTGTAGAACTTCCTTCCCACTATTTGTGAAAGGACTAAGCATCCACAGCATGTGCCACATAGGATGGACCAGGCTGGCAATTCAGGGAAAAGGGGAAATGGCTCTCCCTGCTGCCACCCTCTCAAGGAAGTTTTAAAAGTCTGGATCCCTTTTAAATTTGAGTCCTGCATTTGAGGGTGAAGGGATGAGGTTGTTCCATTAAAACTGTACATTTCTCAAGACTTAATGCATAATTTCAAGAAGTGTTGAAAAAAAATAATGCCAGGGACATAAATTCGAGCTAAGAGGTTAGAAAACCACCCTGATATAGCTATTAAATCAAGTATGCTGAAATACAAAAGCTTAATGCATTTGTAAAACTGTGAAAATTCTTGCCTCTCAGCAGAACCTTTGCCCTAAAGTGCTCTGTGTCACTTTAAGGCCCTTGACGTTTAAAAAGTGACTCATTTAAAGAGCATGATGGCTCCTGTCTGCCCCCCAACCCTGTCTTCTACAGCTGCCACTTACTGTGAGCTCCTTGCTTTTAGCAAAAGGCCACCAGCCCCGCACACGCTTTTGCTGGAATATGGAGATCTTGTTCTCCTCGCTTGCATTTTCAAACTTGGTGAGATCGCAGGCTTTGGCAGACTTGGCTGCTCGGGGGAAACTATTGAGGTTCATTTCCAGGGAGCCTGTGAAGAGATGCCTCTGATAGTCACGGAAGGGCTTTAGTATCCATCACCACCAGTCATGCACCCACCCACTCATTCACTCATTCATTCACTCACTCGTCATTCAACCAGCACCATACTGCATCACTAGCATGTACTAGGTTTGCGAGATACAAGTATTACCGAGACATGTTTGGTGCCCTCGAGGCACCCAGTGTAATAGCAGGTAGAAGACAGGACAGAGCTGCAATGTAGAACTTCGGGTGTTGTCACTGCTGGACATCTTGTCTACTCCCTGCGTGCGTGGGGATTATGTCCCTGTCCTCTGAGCTTTCCTCTGCCTCAGCATGAATCCACCGAAGAGAACCGCCTCCCGCAACTCACCTCCCTCTGAGTCCACTCAGCTCCGCCCGGTAGAGGACTAAGTCTTACTGTCCTTGTAGCTACTGTCCAAGACCTTAGTGGGATCTCAAGAAAGTATTTTCAATGAGTGAATATTATGGAAAATAAGATAATACTACAAGAGGGGCGCCTGAGTGGCTCAGTGGGTTGAAGCCTCTGCCTTCGGCTCAGGTCATGATCTCAGGGTCCTGGAATCGAGCCCCACATCGGGCTCTCTGCTCGGCAGGGAGCCTACTTCCCTTTCTCTCTCTGCCTACTTGTGACCTCTATCTGATAAATAAATAAAATCTTAAAAAAAAAAGATAATACTACAAGAGTATTTTATCTCTCTCTCTTTAATAACCTTTTCCTATTATAGAATATTTGTTAATTGAAAGCACTTAGAGCATGTACATAAACCAAAATTAATAGAAAAATTTTCCATAATTCCATCTCCCAAAAGGTGATCACTGCTCTACACATTTGTTCTGATCCTATGTCAGTCCTTGTCTCTTTGCCTGCCTCTGACTATCCCTGTCTCTGAGTCCATATGAACATGTGTTTTGCAGAAAGGGGATTTTTTCTACATTCTTTTTTTCACTTAATACATCCTGTACAACTATTCAACTCATTAAATATTCAAATATTTTCATGCCTTACTATCACTTATTGAGTGCCTACTATGTTTTTAAGTTTTATCTTAAAATTTAAATTAAATTGTATTTTATATTAAATTTTATTAATTTTACATTAAATTATATTAATTATAATAACTTTATATCAAATTTAATTATATTATTTTTAAAATTATATTAGACTTGAAATCATACTTCAACTTTAGAGCTGCAAATGCTCTCTGAGGTATGTACTATTACTATCCCCATTTTATAACTGAAGGAAACTGAGGTACAGAGGGGACTAGTAACTAGCTCAAAATTTAACATCTTCTTAGTGGTAGAGCAAAGATGAATTTAAGTCTGTTTGAAAACGTATCTTCCACCATTAGGATGCGCCATAACTTACTCAGCCAAATCCCTGTGAATGGCTATTTGGAGTGTTTCTAATTTTTTGCTATCATAAATAGCACCAAAATTATTATCCTTGTAGCTATATCAAACCAAGCTCTGCAAAAACTGGGACAAAATCCTTAACATTAACGTGAACTTTACAAAGCCACTGGCTTACCCAGAAAGTCATCTGAGGACAGCCTTTCAAAATCCCAAACCTGGAGCAACAACACGACTGGTGTCTTACACTCCATCTTCTCTAAGGAAAAGATGTTCTCCCTCTTGGTAATGACCATTTGCTTCTCAGCTGGGAGATACTGAAATGGAAACAGGAAGCGCCAGTTGAAGTTCCCCTCGCCAGTCAGGGAGTTGTAATGCACATCAGTCTCCTGCTTGTCATCCTCCAGACCCTTTAGCCATCTGAATAAAGATAGAAAAAGAATTACACACCCTGAGTCCCTGAGTACAATATTCAGGCATCAGTCTAATCGAGAGTGATTTAACTAGTTTCAATGTGGTCACGGATAATAGTTTTAAAATTATGATAGTTAGATTCAGATGGAAGTTTCCATTGAATCTGAAAGAGAAAAACAGGAGTTAAAGGGCCTGAAAGAGAAGCGAGACAGAGACTATCACTGTAAGCCCAGTTCAGGAGATGTCTTCGGCTATACTGGCGAGACCCTGAAGCCCCATGCAGTATAGAGGGAAGACTCAGAAAATGTGAAGGGAAAGTATAATTGGAGTTTCCTCTCCCCCTGAGGTCTCCTGTGAGGGTTCCCCCTCTGCACTCACTACCCTGGTGGGCCTCTACAGTTGTCCTGATTTAGACTCATGGTATCAGGCCTGTGATTGGCTCCCTGCTCACTGGTTCTGGGTCTCAAAAACCCAGGAGGCCTGCATCAATATGGCATGGAGGGTAGAAGCCTGTCAGCACCCACCTGGATTCTAATCTTGGCTCTGCCATTACTAACTGGAAAGCCCCAGATACGGTGTCCAACCCCCCTGTGCCTGTTTCATTTGCAAAATGGAAGCAATGAGAGTACTTAGTTCATAGTTCAATACGTGGTTGCTCTGAAGAATTGTAAGAGGTAATAGCTGGAAGGTGCTTTGTGTACTTCAAGTTATACACAATGTTATTTCCTCTTATCTGGTCTTCCTCTTCCATCCCCAGTATAGAGTAAGCTACCATTAATACATTTCCCCCTAGTACTTTATCCCTGGTGAATTATTTTTTTTTAATATTTTATTCATTTATTTGACAGAGAGAGAGATCACAAGTAGGCAGAGAGGCAGGCAGAGAGAGAGAGAGAAGAGGAAGTAGGCTCCCTGCTGAGCAGAGAGTGGATGCAGGGCTCGATCCTAGGACCCTGAGATCATGACCTGAGCCTAAAGCAGAGGCTTAACCCACTGAGCCACCCAGGCGCTCTCCCTGGTGAATTATTGAGAAAATAGGTCGTTTTAGTTCAAACTAATTGATAATTCCAAATCACTTGCTTTTTGAAAGCAAACATCCAGTCCCCACAGGTGAGGGAAGGATCAAGACCTCCCTCATACCAGAGGAGTGGTACCACTTAGAGTACGGATGCAATTATTTAGGTAAAAATGGTGCTCACTCAGCCAGTATATATGTGTTATGAAGCAAGGAATGAACTAGTTGCTAGAGGAGTAATGGGAACACCACAGATGGTCCTTGCCTTCATAGAGCTATAGTCACAGAGGGAAGGGGATGGAGAAATGGGGGGAAAGGAGGCAGAAGTCAACAGCAAGAGATGTGTAAGGGCCCTGTGGTGTGATGGCACATTCTAATGTGGGGAAAAGTTCTGCATGACTAGAGAGCACAAAGCAAGGAAGATTGAGATGGGCTTGGAGAGATAGGAGGGGCTAGTCAGATCTAGTCAGATGGGACATTTTAGGACATATTAGGGATCTGGATCTTCATCCAAAGAAAATAGGATGTCACTAAAAGGTTTGAAGTATAGGACTGATTTGATCAGATTGTGTTTTGAAAAGATAACCTATGTTTCAACATAGAGAACAAGTTATAGGAGGCAAGAGTGAGTACAGACAGAGCAATCCACATGGCACTTCTGTGGCCTCAGCAAGAAATGATGGAGGGGAAGACTATGACGGTGGTGTGTAAAGATGGAAATGAACAGTGCTGACGGCTATTTGGGAAGCCAAATGGACAGGATTCAATGGCAAGCTAGAAATAGAGCCAATGAAGAAAAGGCTTCCCTGCTTGGGGAAGGCAAAGATATACCAAAAGGAGGTTGAGATGAGTTCACTACTTCTGAGATGGATTTTACCCAAGGGGTCATGTTTGAATCAGTTTTGCTTCTGATTCTCTACCACCTCATCTGCTTCTGATTCTCTACCACCTCATCTGCCTCCATGACTAGGGGCTCAAAGGGCAGCATTTGTGATAAGAGAGAAAGAGTGGGAGGGAATGCGTAGTTTCCCGAATCCTAGGTTGGCATCTTTCCTATCAGTAGAACTAGCAAAGAGCAACTTCGAGTTTCTCTCTTAGTCTTACAACCTTCCTAATACTGAATCTCTCATCAGTTGCATTACACCTCTCTACCTGCTTCAGGTGTAAAGGTATTTTGAATGCCACTCAAAAAGCTTAGGTACCCAACATTTAATGGAAAGAGATGTTTATATAATAAAATTTCCTCACAAAAATATTTTCATAAGATAATAATCCTAGCAAAATAACCAAATAATATTTGAAAAGAAAGTGACCTTATTCACCTTGGTTATCTACCAAGGTGAATTCATCTACCAAGAATATCTACCAAGGTTATCTACCTTATTCACCTTTGGTTATCTACCAAGGTGAATAAGATGGGCTCCCTCTGTAGGAGGTGGGTGGAGTATCTTCCATGAGGCAAAGCTTCAGTTAGGGGTTAAAGAGAGGAGGAGGGGAAGAAAAGGGGGCATGGAGTTTGTTGATGATCTTACCCTTTAACATAAATATCACTTGATTTTTGTCCTGTGAAGATATTCTCATCCTCTAAAATGACATCTTCAGTGTTCCAGATAGTTACTCTCAATTCATACCTGGGAGGAAGGAAGGTGGCATTAGGCTGAAGACCCTGAAAGCGGAGTCAGCTGGTGTGCATGGGATTCCGGTATTGCTGTGAGTCAGTAGGCTTCCTCAACTTTACCAAGTTCAAAAATATTAACACTTAAGTCTTTGGTTCCATCAAAACCAAGTGTCCTGCTGGAATCACCAAGGACATGAAGTTCTCTGAGCAGAAATTGCTTCCATTAGCTGACATTTTTCAGATTGTTGCAGAGTGCTGAAGCGCAGTGGCCCCTACATGAAACAGGGGCCAACATTTTCAACCATCACCACTGTTACAATTACTACCACTCAATCCCTGTGGTAAATGGCCAGATGGAAAGTGAGAGATAATTATCAGGTGTCAATGGATTCATGTAATTGGTGTTACAATGCAACAATCATTGTAATTGATTAACTGTCAAGATCTTTTAGTTGGCTACCATAGTCTCTTCCCTTGAAGGTAGGGCTGCAGCTGACTTACCCTTTCGGCTGCCTCGGTGAAATGTCAACAGGAGGTCCAGGTGGAGGCATATCTTTGGGAAACATGTCCACCCACATCTGCAGGCGGCCCTGGTTAAGAAAAGATCTCCTTTAACTCTGGTGGGGTATCACACAGGCAACTGATCATTCATGGTTTTAACAGATCCTTTTACCAGAAATAGATATTAGCTATATATCATATCATATCTTATCATATGGATATTATTCATATTATACATGCTTAGGATATTTGTTGGCAAAGACAGAACTTGCATTTTTATTAAGAATTAGTCAGGACATATGTTAAGAGCAGGTAAAAGGTAAGCAAACCCTATTTTGAGCACCTACTATGTAGTAGACACAATGCGATGCACTTGAAAAAACATTATGTCAGTTCTCCCAATATCCCCAATGGATGGATGTTATTATTCCTACTACAGATGAGAAAACATCTGGCCCATGCTTACACAGACAATATGTAGCAGAGTCTGGATTCAAACCTTGTCTGCTGACTCTGCATTTTCTATAAACTCCTAAGGATTAAAAAGATAATATTATCTGTCAGAGGTATCATGCTTCACTGTTTTCAGTGCACTTTAATATCATTATCTCTATAACTGCTTAGCCCAGCTATATTTCTGTGGTACATGTCAAAAGAAACGGAGGCTTAGAGAAGCCAAAGAAATGATATGAGTCTTATGGCTAATTAGTGGCAGAATAAGGCCTCTCATTCATTGCTTTGGACTCCATACATCAGAATTTAACCTGCTGCAAGGGATCCGAGTGCTCATGTGGGGAGAAGGCCCAGTGGATTCAATGCTCAGCTCTGTTGTGTTCATTCTAAGTACTCCATCAGCTCAGACAAGAAGGTAAGTGATCAACAAAGCCTGCGATGGTCAGGGGATATTTTATATGAAGGAAGTGGGGTTCCCAACCACAGCAGGGAGGATCTGTAGGATTGGGGGGAAGGAGGGTCTTTGGCTAGAAAGTAAAAGGGCTTTCCTAGGGAAGAGACAATTTAAGCAAAGAGTATAGCATTTGGGAAGAGAAGAACCAATTAGTGGAGGATTGCAATCCTAGAGTCTCTAAAGAGATATTAACATTCACTTGTAACCAAAAAGCCACATGGTAAAATGAAGGATACCAATAACTGAAAGGTTTTATTTTTTTTTAAGATTTTATTTATTTATTTGAAAGACAGAGATCACAAGCAGGCAGAGAGACAGGCAGAGGGAGAGGAAGGGAAGCAGGCTCACTGCCGAGCAGAGAGCCTGATGTGGGGCTCCATCCCAAGACCCTGGGATCATGACTTGAGCCAAAGGCAGAGACTTTAACCCACTGAGCCACCCAGGTGCCCCACCAATAACCAAAAGGTTTTAAACATTTGGTAGTGAAATTCCGGAACCAGTCATAGGCTTCTACATCTGATAAAAGCTATCCTTTCAAGGCACTCTCCCACACATGTTATTACTACTTTTATACCTCAACACCACTGAGATAGCAGTGTAGGCATTCCTGCCCCATTGGAGTCAAGCTCATGTGTTTTGCCCAAGTGACACAGTGAGTGAGTCCAGGGCTAGGACAGGACTAAAACTCAAACTCCTGGGTGAAATCCCACTCTACTCCTAACAGTTGAGTAACTTTGAGCAAGTTACTTAAACTCTCTGAACCTCAATTTCTTCATCTTAAAAATAAGGATGATAATAAGTACACCATGAGGCTATGTTAGGGAGTGATGAGTGACCACACATCCCTATTTGTGTAGGAAAACCCTGGTGGTGCCCCTTGTACCATCCTAAGTATTAATAGCAGCACCTCTTATTCTCGAAACGGCCATCATTTGGATAAACAAATCTATGATCATCCTAACTAAGTGAGATAATTTACATAAAGGGCTTAGTATTTAAGTACATATTAATTTATGTACACATAATTAATAAGTACATATCAAGAAGGCTCTTAATATAGTTGATCTTCTCTTCACTTCTAACTCATAACCCGGATCTCTGGTTACTTTTTCCACACAGCTTCCTCTAGTCATTTCTTCAAAATAAGTCACCATCTACTGCTTCCCTGGGAAAACTAATAGACTGGGAAAATTAGTTTCCCTGGGAAAACTAATGGGGTTATTGACAGATTTTGGACAATGTCTTGGGCATGTCAGATTTTGAAGTTTCTCAAATAACAGCATTCTTTCAAATGAGTGTGATAACTTGGGGCACCTGGGTGGCTCAGTTAAGCATCTGCCTTTGGCTCAGGTCATGATCCCAGGTTCCTAGGAGGGAGCCTCACATTGGGCCCTTGCTCTGCGGAGAGCCTGCTTCCCCCTCTCCCTTGGCTACTTCCCCTGCTTGGCACTTTCTCTGTTACTTAGGAATATAAACACCTAAGGGAGCTTATACATTCACACGAGTCCCCAAAACCAAACTGGATTTCCAGGCTACCAAAATAATGATTTCAAAAAATACTTAAAGACACTAGAGAATGCTCAAGATATAGGGATAGTTGCAAGAAGCAACTTATAAAAATGGCATGGGTAGTGTGAGCCAACTTCAAGGGAAAACAGCATAGAAAAAACATCAAAAAGAAAAAAATAAGTAGCATCTTTTAAAAAAAGGAGTGTGATAACTCAAATCCATTAAAAGGCAAAAAGCATTAAGTCCAACTCTGTTTTGAGGGTAGAATGTCTCAACCTCAACATTGTTGACGCTTGGAGCTAATTCTCCCTTGTGGGAGGCTGGCTCCGCAGTGCGGGCCCTTTGGTTGCACCTCTGACCACTTCCCGCTAGAGGCCAGCAGCACCCCACACACTTGAGACCACCAAAAATATTTCCAGGCACTGCTAAAGTCTGGGGCAGGGAGGCAAAACTGTCCCTTTGAGAACCATTACCCTAGGGCACACAAGAGTGACCTTTAGAGATAAAGTCCTATTCCTTGGGGATGAAAACTCCTACTGGGTCCAGAATAGTCTCAGCCACTACCTGCTCCATTCCTGGCTTATCCTTGTGGTACAGCGGCCGAGTTTCTATGTGCTCAGGAACCAGCTTACACCCAACCTCTGGTATATCCCCCCACGAGTGTAAAACCCTGAGGGCCAGATGCTCGTAAGACTCCACTGTCTCATCTGCATGGAAGAAAGAAAAATAAAGACATTCGTCAGATATAGGTTCCCCTAATGGAACAGTGATGGGCTGTCAGGTGCACTTTTAAACACTCCCTTAAGGATTAAATTTAAATGCACTGAGGTACAGGGAGAGAGCAAAACCACAAAAGAGAAAAAGGACAATAAGAGTAAAAAGAGGTAGGGGTAGGGGGGGTTAGAGAGCAGGAAGGGAGATGGGTTGACAAGATGGCCAGAGAGCAGTCAAGGTCTCAGAGTCCAAGGCTCCATTTGCCCCTTGGATCAGATTCCTCTAGAGCCTGTGAACAGCAAGTGTGTCTTTGAGGTACTGGAAAGGGTATATTTCTTAGAGATATAAGACTATTTGTGAACGCCATAGTGTGACAGGGCCTACTGGATCTGGATGGTCCTGAACAAGGCAGCGAAATCTGCACAGTATGTGTTCATGGAGGTTTTATCTTTCCTCATTGTTGTTCCTTCCCACCAACACACTTGCTCATAGGAAAGGTTCTCAGATCTGCCATTTTCCCGAAGAAGGCCATACATAATAAAAACCACTGGTAGAAAAAGTGCTTATAAACATGACACAAAAATTGTTGGAAAAGATCAAATCTTTTTGATAAAGTTTAGAATGGCCAAATTTGACATAGGGATATTGAGTTTAGTTTTAAACCTCCCTGCCCCACATACAATCTCCCAATAACAATAATAACAATCAGTAAAAGTTGATGTGGATGAACACATAGTCAGTGAACTAAATCTTTTGTATTGCATGGACCACTGGGTGTTGTACATAAACAATGACTCTTGGAACACTGCATCAAAAACGAATGATGTATTTTATGGTGACTAACATAACACAGTAAAAATTAATTAATTAATTAATACTTCAAAAACCTAAAGAAAATAAAAGTAAATATTCTGTTATAAAGTTTAATCAGTTCTTGACTGGTGGAAATGAACATCATTTCAGATTCTTGGTGGCCCAAAAACAAACAAAAAAAAATGTTTCATCATAAAAGTAGTGTATTGACAAAGAATTAAATTGGCCTAATAGAGTATATTGTGAAAAAATATTTTGACCAAGAGAAATTCGTTAGTATGCCATTAATACATAATTTAAATGCCAATTACGCAGCATGCAAAAAACCTTCGAGAGGTTCTTGGGGTCAAAATAACAAGGTAGAAAGAAATTTTGGTGTCAAAGTGGTGAGATCAACACAACAGTGTGAAAACATCCACTATATGTCCTTAACTGGGTGGTTTGTACTGGAACCTCTGAACCTATGTTTTGCACATGTGTGTGTATCCCTATGCCTACTGATTTGCACCAAGGGGATGGGAGGGGCATTACAAGAATTATTCTGTATTGTGAAAGTAAAGTTAAGGTGGCTTTTTTTCTCATCCTCAATTTATGATAGCCCCTCTGGGATCTTGCTGGTATGTCCAATGAGGCTTATATGGAAAATCTGCTTCTTGGTGCTAAAATAAGAATTGTTGGTATCACATTTGTGGCAGGTAATTTGGGCTGTGTCTAATGATTTATTTTATATCATATTCATTTTAAGGTTACTGCCTACATTGCAACACAACACTCTTACTTGTGTAACATACACTACAGAAATACCAGAAATGTGCAAATATATGTATAAGGGAGTTCACCATATCATAGTGTCACTACAAAAAACAATGAACAAAATGTACATAAGTGACACAGCCATAAAAAGAACTATTACCAATGACAGTCTCAAAGAACAAAGGAAATCATCATAATCTATTGGAAATAGAAAAAGCAGGATACAAAACTATATATGGCACACTTCCAACTGTGTCTCACACACACACATACATACACACACACACACACACACACACAGTATGGAGATATACTAGCAAGCAGCATGCTTATCTCTGAATTTGGGGATTCTGAGTGATATTCATTATCCTCCTTTCTTGTCCAAATTTTCTACCAGGAGCGTGATTACTGTACAATAGTTGGCCACTCTCCCCAGCCACAAATACCACCAGAAGCAGGCTTTTCAAAATGAGAGCAACGTCAGCAGGATGCGTTGTGGGAGTTACCAGTGTCCTCCTCCGTAAAGACTGTTTTTCCAGAAAAGACCTGATTTCCTATCTGTATTTTCCCAGGACGAAAGTAGGGTCCATCCAGCTTGCTGTCTTTGCAGAGCTTTGTGAGGATTTCAGTGGGTTTGGATGTGTCTCTCCAAGCGTTGTATCCTTCTCTGGAAAGAGAGGGAAGGATGGATAGAGTGAGGCCTGCCTTCCCCCAGGGAGGACACACTTAAAAATAGTTATTAAAAGGACCACCTAGGGGCGCCTGGGTGGCTCAGTAGGTTGGAGCCTCTGCATTCGGCTTGGGTCATGATCTAGGGGTCCTGGGATCAAGCCCCGTGTCAGGCTCTCTGCTCGGTGGGGGAGCCTTCTTTCCCCTCCTTTATCTCTGCCTGCCTCTCTGCCTGTTTGTGATATCTGTCTGTCAAATAAATAAATAAAATCTAAAAAAAAAAGAAAAGACCACCTAAGTATGATCAGTGGTTTCCTTCAGATTTCTTGCCATTCTATACACTTGGGGCTAATGTTTTTTCTTCCGTTTTCTCTCTTTCCTGGTTAATACCTCTGCGTCTGCATGCCTGAATGAAAGGCAAGACTTCTGAGTAGCATGACATAAAAATGCTTTGCTGATAGTTGTTCTCTGTGTGTGTGTGTGTGTGTGTGTGTGTGTGTGTGTGTGTGTGTTTTAAAGAAATGTACCTTAAAACAAAAATTGAAGTGGCAGTCACATAACATAAAATGAACCAATTCAGTAGCATATGGTACATTCATAATGTTGTAAAAGCACTACCTCTACCTAGTTCCAAAAATTGTTCATCACCCCAAAAGAAAACCCTGGACTCGTTAAGTGGTTGCTCCTTATTCCTCGCCCCCTTCAGCCTTTGGCAGTCAACCGTCTGCTTTCTGTTGGTCTGGATTTCTTTGCATGCAGCATCTGTTTAATTTCATTCTGTCCCTTGCAAAAGAGCCATCTGACTGTCATTTCTTTTTTTTTTTTAAAGATATTATCCATTTATTTGACAGAGATCGCATGTAGGCAGAGATGCAGGCAGAGAGAGAGGAAGGGAAGCAGGCTCCCCGCCGAGCAGAGACCCCGACAGGGGGCTCGATCCCAGGACTCCAAGACCATGACCTGAGCCAAATGCAGAGGCTTTAACCCACTGAGCCACTCAGGTGTCCCCTGACTGTCATTTCTAAGAGGAAAGCCTAGATCAGGCTTTCAATTACTCTGCTTCTTTCCTTCCCTCTCCTCTCCCACCAAAATCATATTGGAGACTCACGTCACAGGTGGAGAGTCTAGATGTGCTGTTTCTCTAATCAGTGATTTTCCTAGTAGTTTGTTTCTAAATCTTTCCAACCCCTTCTTCCCTTAAACACTAGCTGTTTGGTTAAAAAATATTAAGTTGCAATGAAATGCTCCCCAGGAGCCATGACCAAGACAAGCTTGGATTTCTCTGCTCGCTGGGACACAGGATTCACCAGAATTTATCAAAACAAAACTATAAAACAGTGTTCCTACCTTGTGCCAGAGACATGAGGACCACGAAAAGTTCATCCGAGCCATACCCAGAGCCACACATACACAGGCTTCCCCATAAGTAGGTGCTTTGGTTTTCATTTTGGTTTTGTTTGCTTGCTTGTTTATTTGCTCTCATCTATTTTAAAAAATTTACTGAACAAAGTTTACAACTCCCTTGACTAAACTGTTCTGCTCCCTGGAGGTTCCACTGTCAGAAATTCTTCTAGGGGCGCCTGGGGGGCTCTGTGGGTAAAGCCTCTGCCCTCGGCTCAGATCATGGTCTCAGGGTCCTGGGATCCAGCCCCGCATCAGGCTCTCTGCTCAGCATGGAGCCTGCTTCACCCTCTCTCTCTCTCTCTCTCTCTGCCTGCCTCTCCGCCTACTTGTGATCTCTCTCTCTGTCAAATAAATAAATAAAATCTTTTAAAAAAAAGAAAAAAGAAAGAAAGAAATTCTTCTGAACAGAAGAGGCGCCATCTTTGCCCGTGACTTCCTCCCCTGACTTCAGAGTGAGAACAATTCATCATTCTCCAAATGGCACTTTCTCTGTTACCTAGGAATGTAAACACCTAAGGGGACTTATACATTCACACAAGTCCCCAAAACCAAACTGGATTTCTAGGTTACCAAAATAATGATTTCAAAAAATACTTAAAGACACTACAGAATGCTCAAGATACAGGGATAGTTGCAAGAAGCAACTTACAAAAATGACATGGGTAGTGTGAGCCAACTTCAAGGGAAAACAGCATAGGAAAAAAATCAAAAGGAAATAATTAAGAATTTTTTATGTAAATTATGTCTGGGTAGAATAATTTGAGCATAATTTTGTACTTCCTGTATTTCCTCAATTTTCTGCACTGAATATATATTATTTTATATTCAAGAAAAGCATTTCTAAAATTATACCATGGAAATCTAATGAATTTTTTAAAATTTTTTCCTGGCTGGGGCGCCTGGGTGGTTCAGTGGGTTAAAGCCCCTGCCTTCGGCTCAGGTCATGATCCCAGGGTCCTGGGATCGAGCCCCACAGCAGGCTCTCTGCTCAGCAGGGAGCCTGTTTCCCCCTCTCTCTCTCTGCCTGCCTCTCTGTCTACTTGTGATCTCTGTCTGTCAAATAAAAAAAAATAATAAAATCTTTAAAAAAATTTTTTAAAAATTAAGCAGAGGGATGCCTGGGTCACTCAGTCAGTTAAGCCACTGCCTTTGGCTCAGGTCATGATCTCCTGGAATTGAGCCCTGCATGAGGCTCCCTGCTCAGTGAGTAGTCCACTTCTCCTTCTCTCCTCTCCCTGCTTGTGTGTGTGCTCTCTCTCAACTACATAAATAAAATTTTCAAAAAATTTTTTTGATGAAGCAGGATTCAAAATCATTGTAAAGAATGAGAGCTGGTCCATTCCTCCCTCTTTGTAGGATGGGGATAACACCTCAATGGGTTTTGAGAGAACTGAATGAGGTACTGTGTTCAGTATATCATAAGTACACATGAGTGTTCATTATAATTCACTGTGTATTCGCATTTGTGTACTATTAATCATCTTCTAACACCACTCTTCACCAGGAAATTCCGCCCACTCAGCCTACCCCTTTAAGTGAACATGTTAACTCAGCTCTTGACTCTTGAAGAACCTGACCTGGGTTCTAAATCAGTGCCTCCCTAGCCCCAACCACCCTCAAGTGCAGGGAACAGTTTTCCCAAACAGCCTTGCTGACCTGGAAAGTCTCTGAGACATTCAAACTGAGTCTGGCCTGGCCTAGCAGTGCTCCCCTGTCCCAGGTAGTACTTACATCTCATACTGGCTCTGCAAGCCACAGATAGCTCGGTGTCTGCTATAGAAACGGTTCTCCAGGTCGATCCTGGTCTCCCCAATGAGATCATCTGTCCCAATCAGGTCATGGTCGTAGATCAGGATGGAGAGCAGGGAGTCCTTTGGGAATGTGGCCTGGATCTCAAATGACCTGTGGTCCAAGTAGAGACATTAGGAATCTACAACATCTGGCTACACAGGGACCATCTCCCCAGTCTGCTTCTAGCTAGCCTGCAGTTCATAGGAATTCACTAAATACTCAGCAAAGCAGTGAACACTTAGTAGATATTTATTTGGTTTACTGTTCAATGTTCCATTGAGATTCTATTTGTAATTCTGCTGTCAATTTCCAGTAGCCAATAATCCCCCCTCTGTGGACCACATCCCACAGTCTTCATCTAGGGTGACAACAAGGTGGGTATGAAAAACCTGAGGATTTGGTCCCCAGCAGAACTGATTTCCAATTTTGGATTTGAATTTGCAACTTCCCGAGTGTAAAACTTTGCATAAGTTATTTCATCCCTCTCAGCCTCCTTATGTGTAAATGGGGATCAATATGTCTTCTTTATAATATAGCATGATTGTTATATGTGAGATTGTTTATACAAAGCGCACATCTAGCTTGCAGGTATTCAGCTGGTGCCCAATAAGTTACCATTCCCTTTCCCCTCCCTTGTTGCTTCATGGGGGGATGTCAGCTGAGTTTGTTTTAAATGAAAAGCCTTTTGAAGACAGAAAATCCCAAAAACAGAATTGCAGGACTGCAACGCCATCTCTGCAAAATTCTGAGCTCCTTGACCACAAGACCTGCCTCCTTCATCTCTGCATTGCTGGAGCCCTGGCTTCCCCTGCACAGAGTAAGCAATGAATGTCTCCCTGAACTGGAAAGGATCTCAGGATTCACTGTATCCAACCCCTTCATTTTGCAGTACGGAAACTGAAATCCAGAGAGCAGAAGTGACTGGCCTGGACCATAAATCAGGCCAAACTAGGGTAAGTACCAGATCCCTGACCCTGCTAGTTCTGAGCTCTTTCCATGATACCACACCAGGGCAAGGTGTTGAAAGGAAAAGCAGTGCCGTGGGATTTCCTGGCACAATGCGTTATCCGTGCTGCTGAGCATTACAGAAGACAGTTAAGGAGGGCACTGGTACTGCTGAGCACTGGGTGCTGTATGTAAGGGAGGACTCACTGAATTCTACACCTGAAACTAATATTGTACTGTACGTTAACTTGCTAGAATTTAAATAAAATAATCATAATAATAACAACAACAACAAAATAAAAACTTGGAGAAAAAAAAAGAACTAAATTCTGAGTGAATTTGGGGAAATGTCTTCTTGAGAAGAAAATAAAAACACACCAGTGTTCTCCAGATCTTTCCAGCTCTAGCTGCCCTGGGACAGGTGTGGTGGGCTGACCTGTGAGTGAGGGACCATGAGGAGGTGGGGAAAAAGGGAGAATGGAAGGCCCATGATTTCCCTCCATGTCTGCAGGCCTGTCTGGGCTGCTATCCTTGTGGAGTAACCCGGCTGTCACTCTCTGGTGGCAGCAACCACAATTCCAGCACAGCCCCCCAGCCAATGAAGCCTCCCTGAGAGAAAGAAGCAGAGACACCCCAGCTCCATGGACTGTAACTGACCGAGGAAGCTCCACCAGGCCAGAGATATGGCTGTGCCTCCATCAGGATGTGTCCTCCATTAGGAGGCAGAGCATCGCCTGGGGCGCCCAGATGTAAATTCCAGACAGTGCTTGGTACTCTGGAGGTCTCTCACAAGGAAGCCTCTGGCCACTGTCTCTGAGGTTGGCCATCACGTGGCTGCTTCCTGGGTGGCAACCCAGGAAGGACTTGTTATGTGCTTAACCACCCTGGAAATGGTGACAGAAGACCTAGTTGCTTTTATCCATCTTCCCAAGCAGGATATTCACAGGTTAAGCTCTCCTGAATTTTCACTGGAGCTGTCATTAAAGAACTACCAGAAACAGCTCACCATGGTTGGACTTCCAGTCACCTGGGGGAAAACTAGGCTTACACCAGTTTGGGTGTCAATGAGATCCCATTTCTAAATACAATGGTGGTTGAGAAAAAAGAAAGCATTGGGGCATCTTGCTGGTTCAGGCAGTAGAGTGTGTGACTCTTGATCTCGGGGTTGTGAATTTGAGCCCCACATTGGGCAGAGAGATCACTTAAGAAAAGAGAGAAAGCTTCATGAAGTGGATAAAACTGAGCCTTAAAAAAAAAAAACCAACCAAAAAACACTGAGCCTTGTTGAAGCATTCGGCATCTCTAGGCTTCAGAGCAAAGTTGCTCATTCGTTCATTCTTTTATTTATTCATTTGTCCATATGACATTTATTATACACTGTCTGTATGCCAGGCATCGTGAAGTAAGAAAATGAAGCAATGTCAAAGTCTGCAGATGTGAACTACCTCAAGATGATGCAGAGTGACAGGGGCCTGTGAATTCTGACCAGAAACTGGCTGAAGGTCTGTCCGTCCATCTACTCATTCATTCACCCTCCAAATACTTGCCAAGCATCTATCTGCTCTGTGCCAGGCCCTGTTCCGGGGATGCAGCGTTGGATGGACTAGACCAAGTCCTGGCTCCAAGGGAGCTCACCTTCTCATGGGGAGCTGAGAGACAGCCAGTAAACACAGACATGAATCAAGTTATGTCAGAAGCTCTGAAGGAAAGGAAAGCAGGCCAGGTGCCAGGCACGGGGGGATGGAGCCTGTGACATCCTCATACTGTAAGTCGCAAATAGGGATTCCCCAGACCCCAGGTCAGGGACAGAAGCCGTCTACTTTGCTGGAACATGCAGGATTGTGCCAGCAAATTCTATCCCCTAGTAACCATTAAAAACACATCGAAGAAAGCATCTGCACATGGAGGGCTTCTGGCAGAGCCTCCGCAATGCCCAGCCTCCGCAATGCCAGGGGCTGGCAGGAATATGCCATCATCCCCTTCTTCTGTTTACCATAGCCATAAACAGCGTAATAAAGCCAGTCTAACTCACGGCTGTGCTGGGAGTACCTAATGAAAAAGAGACTACAAAGCACTTGGCAAAATAAAGTGCTGGTTACATAAACAGCAAGTAATAATAAAAGTCATCTCTGGATCAGGCAAGCAATGGTAGGCCTCCCCAGAACCGTTGTTTTAATCATTCTCATTAATTGGAACAGGCAAGATCATTTATGGCCTCATTTCCTCTGGAGCAATAAAGCGTTAAGAGGTTCATTCTGGTCAAATGTCAAAGGGTCCACAATGATCCCAAAAGTGTAAATGAATTCAAATGAGGCTAATGGAGAGTTGCTCTCACCCTCCTTGTAGAGAGTCTCACCCTCTCTACAGCTATGGTAGAAAAAAAGAAATTAAATAGAGTTAGGACGGAGACATTGCTAAAATGATTATCAGGGGAGAGACAGAGGAAGCGAATGTGTTCTGAGTGTCAACACATGCTCGTGTAGATGATGTGCTAAGTGCTGTATATTTATTCTTTTAGAGGCCACTGAGAGTCTGGTGTCACAATTGTTTGGCAGGAAAACAGGCATCAGAGAGGTTAACCTACCTGCATAAGTTACACAGCTTATATGTGGTAGAACGTAACCCGAGTTTACCTAACTCCAAAGTTAACAGCAGTCAGGTCCACAGACCCAAGCAGGGGTATAAATGTGTGCCACACACTGTTAGAAGACAAATGAGGGCAGTAGGATTGCTGTGAACTGGAGAACTTCTCATGCACCCAAACATGCACAAATGCAGTGTGTGTTGAAACACTTTGCAGGAAAACAACATGAGCAGAGGCTGTAATTCAGTTTGTTTCCTTCAGGGGTCACCTGCAATATAATCTGATGGAAAAATCCCTTTGAGAGGAGACAAAAAACCAAAAGGATGGCCCCTTCTCCCTTACTCATGAGCTGTGTGAGCTTGAGTAAGTTTCTAAACCTCTCTGGGCTGCCCTTAGCTTGTTTATAAAAGGAAATCCGTCCAAAGGCAGGAGGCTGAATCCGATGACCATTCAGGTGCCTCTTAAATTTAAGATCTAAGAAAATCATTCTTGGAAAACTATAGGCATGAAAATCACCAGGTACCACCACATTCCTGAAGGGACCAAGGAAAGAATTTAGTGCTTCTCCATGAAGGTTAGTTTGACTGGCTATTATTACCACAGGCAGAGGTCAGCTCTCCACTTCCTGCCACATTCACTCAGACACACACGCGAACACACCAGCCCCCCACAGAAACCCAGCAGGAGCAAACACACAGGGCAGCACGTCACAACCCAGAAGGCCACTGACCTTCCAAATACTGGGTTCAGTTGTTTGGGGATGTATTTGTCCCGGTCTTTGATTTCCATTTGTCCAAGCCTGACCACAATGTAGGGGTCCGCTTTGCCATCTGGATCAGTGGGGCTGAGATTAAACGCCTGGAGAGAAAGAAAATCCTTTTGGTCCAGTGGTTCCCAGCATGGGCTGCACACTCAGATCACCTGGGATTTTTAAAAAATATGGATGCCTGAGTTCCATCCCCAGATTCTAATTTAACTGGCCCTGAGCTTTGGGACTTGCAGCAGCTCCCTAGATGATTCCAGTGTGCAGCCAAGGTTAAGAACCACTGCTTTAGCCTCTCGTTTTGCTGCTGAAAGAAAAGTTATCAGCTTTTCTCAAGTTGAACTTTCTCTAGAGTCATCTCCCCAGGGGAAAACAGCGCTTGGCACAGAGTAATGAGCACTATGCTGGACACGAGCCAGGAGGCGTGACTGTGAGTTCTAGTCCTATGTCTGGAGTGATCTTGGGCAGGCCATGTCTCCTCCCTGAGATCTATCTATAAAACCATGGGGAGGGCGCCCTGAAGGCCCATCCCACAACTGATGGGCTCTAAATCCATGACTCCATCAGGCCCGCATTTAGCACAGGCTAGCTGAGTGGTGGTCTGTTTCTCAGAGCGAGGTCTGCTTCCAGATGAGCTGGGCCTTAACCCATCCTAAGGAAACACGTTCTAAGTGAAGGCCCAGGTAGGAGGCTGGTGAGGAATGGTAAGACAGAGAAACTCTGCAGAAATGAGAGTTGAGTGAGGTATGATCCCATTTTTAGGACTCCGTCCTACAGATGGACTACGTAAGCACACAAAGCTGTGTTTTCAAGGATGATCATCAGAGCATTGTTTACTAGTCACATTTGTAAATAACCTGTATGTCAATTACTTAGTGAGGAACTCAACCCAAAATATCCCTTCCCCATTAATCTCGTCACATCACCCAATTTTATGTGCTCCTCTGCTTATTTCTGTCCTTTCTTAATATCCACACCCCCCTCAGCTAGTGTGCCATCTCCCTCAGAGCAAGGGTGACATTTGTCTTGTTTATTACATTATCTCTAGGACCTAGAGTAGGGTCTTCTTAATATTTGTTGATCGAATGAATAAACGGGTACTACATTAATTCAAGGAAACGCTAGGTGTCTACTACAAAGAAGAGGAACACCTAGTGATTCCTTGAATTAACATAGTACCCATCCGGAAAATGACCAAATTATACTAAGAGAAAAAGAGATCAATATGTAATGCATGAAACAAGTCTGTTAAGTAAGTACTTACCTATAGTTGTAAACAAATGTAAAGACAGTTGACTCTTGAAAATGTGGGTTTGAACTGTGCAGGCCCATCTACATGAGGGTGTTTTTTAATAAATACAATACAGTACTGTAATGTACTTTCTTTTATGATTTTCTTAATATTTTCTGGTCTCTAGGTTACTTTACTGTAAGAATACAGTATATAATACATAGAATATAAAAAATATGTGTTAATCAACCGGCAATGTTATCAGTAAGGCTTCAAGTCAACAGTAGGCTTCTTAATAGTTAAGTTTGGAGGGAGTCAAAAGTTATATGTGGATTTTCAACTGAAATGGGGGTCGGTGCTCTTCCCCCCACATTGTTCAATGGTCAACTATAGTATGGAGGTATTTACATATTCATAAGAAAAGTAAGTTATTTCTGGGGATAGAATTGCAGAGGTAGGGAGATTTGATTTCTTTCCTGGAACAACTTTTAAGTACTAGTATTTTTTTACATTTTTGGATGTTTTATTAAATTAAAACTTTTTAAAAAGATTTTATTTATTTATTTGACACACAGAGAGAGTGAGCACAAGCAGGGGGAGCAGCAGGCAGAAGGAGAGGGGGGGAAGCAGACTCCCTGCTTAGCTGGGAGCCTGTCTCAGGACTCCATCCCAGGATCCCAGGATCATGACCCGAGCTGAAGGCAGATGCTTAACCAACTGACCCCCTCCCAAGCACCTCTAAAAGATTTTTTTTTAAGATTTTATTTATTTATTTGTCAGAGAGAGAGGGAGAGAGAGAGAAGGAGCACAGGCAGACAGAGTGGCAGGCAGAGGCAGAGGGAGAAACAGGCTCCCCACTGAGCAAGGAGCCTGATGTGGGACTCATCCCAGGACGCTGGGATCATGACCCGAGCTGAAGGCAGTCGCTTAACCAACTGAGCCACCCAGGCGTCCCCCTCTAAAAGATTTTTAAGTTAACTTATTAGTATTCAAGAATAATTCATCTTTGATTTATGTGTCATTTATGTTTCTAAAAAAGGATATAGGTAATTAGAACAAGGAGCTTAGTTTAAAATAAGACTAGGACAATCAAATAGGATTATGAAAATCAACTCCAAGGGCAGGATATGAACAAATACATGAACTATAAAGGTTCAGCAGAGATTTGCTTTGATTGAACATCAGATATGGCTCCAGGCTTCCAGGCAATCAGGCCAAAAATTTTCATCATCCAAATAGAGTGCTGTCAACCAAGAAATAGACTCTAAACTACAGAGAACAAACAGATGATCCCCAGAGGTGAGGTGGGTAAGGGGGTGGGGAAATAGGTGATGGGGATTAAGGAGTGCACCTGTCATGCTGAGCACCCACTGATGTATGGAAGTGTTGAATCCCTGTGTTGTACACCTGAAGCAATATTACCCTGTATGGTCACCAACTGGAATTTAAATAAAAACTTAAAAGACAACAAAAAAAAGTGTAGGGTTCTTATCAGCAGAAAATAGGAAGCCTAGAGCAGAAATATTTTTCTTGGAAATACATTTGATTTGAAATTTCTGGCTGTGACATTGCAGAGGCAGAGCCACGGGGGAGGACTTCCCAGCGATAGCTGCCCTGCTCAGCCCTGGTTCTGCTCTCTTGCCTGTGAGCTTTCTGTTCCAGGCTTGTTTGGTGTCCAGCTATCAGGCAACCACAGAGAGCAAACGAAGATGTGCAGAGCCGTCTTATATGCCTGCCAACTATTTTCCCTAAGTGAAAAGCCAGCAAATGTACATGTTACCAAACCAAACTTCCTACCCCCTGCTATGGACTACAGTGCCTGTCCTCAACATTCTGTGTCCAAGCCTTAACCCTTCATGTGTCTGTCTTTGGAGACAGGGTCTTTAGCAAGCTAATTAAGGTTAAATGAGGTCATGAGGGTGGTGCCCTAATCCAAAAGGACAGGTGGACTTATAAGAAGAGGAAGAGACACCAGGTCTCCTCTCCCTGTCTGTCTGTCTCTCTCTCTCTTTCTCATTCTCCTGTTCCTTCACTCACTCTTGTTATATGTGTGTTGTGTCTGTGCATGTGTGCATGTTCCTATGTGCTCATGGAAGTAAGGCCATGTGACGACACAGTAGGAAGGTGGCCACTGACAAGCCACGAAGAGAGACCTTACCAGAAACCAACTCTGCTGGTAACTTGATCACGGACTTCCAGCCTCCAGAGCAGTGAGAAATAAATGTCTGTCATTTACCTCACCCAGTCTGTGGTACTTCCTTCTGGCAGCCTGAGCAGATTAAGACAATCCATCAGGGTAGACAAGGGTGGCTTACCGCAACAATGTACACCCTGATCAGGACTTTGACGGGGTGGTTGGGCGGAACCCCTTGCTGGAGTCTCAGCTGCCCACTGTCCTCAATGCTGCAATCCGTGGGGCTCTTGTAGATGCAGAAGGAGCCCTGGAATGGCAAAGCTTGACCCAGTGAAACAAGATGGTCATATGCCCCAAAAGCCCTAGAAGGGAGAGTGCCAGGGAAATGAGCAGAGCCTGGGACCCGGCAGGACCTGGGCTGGTGCCACCCTTGTGTCTGAGTGTCCTTGGGCAGTTTACATAACCTGCTTGCACCTGAGTTTCTTCACGGTGTGTCACTAAATCAGTGCTGGTACAGGAACAGCGTCCTCACAGGGCTCTTGGGTGATGAATGTGGATAGGAGCATCTGATGCGATACTGAGGACATTTAAGACATGGGGAGCTGAGCTGGTGCTTTCCCCTGCAATGTCCTTCAAACCCTACTGCAGTATTCCTATTTTCAGATGCTGCCAGTGAGTGTCACAGAGTCAAGTCCAAAATCACGATACTAGTTAGTATGACAATATCAGAGAGAGGCCAACTGCAGTCCCTGTGCTATTTCCAACACACTGCCCTGCACCAAATGACCCAGCACAGCTGTCATGACTCTGACAGCAGGTCAGAGTAAGTGACAACCACTGCTTGATGATGCTGACACCGAGAGTCTGCCAGTATGAATGGTGTGGTTTGATTAGTTTAATCAATTGGTAGGTCTGCATAAACCATCTATTTGGTAGGTCAGGGGAGTGAAAGCAAAATGAAATTCAGTGATCCTATTAGGTAACAGCTCTGTATCCTTATATCCCATCAGACTGAGTTCCAACTTGCTTCATTGACCACAAGCCAAATATCTCAAAAGACCAGGGAAGACCTTGTGGGGTTCAAGAGAGGCTCTTGCATAGAGACTAAGGAATTTTTTTACACACAACCCACACCACAATCTCACTAACAGAATTGAGTCATATTGAGTATTTACAGATAGGAGAGACAAACAAAAGGGTTAACTTTGGAACTTGCCTTAAACTTCCCTATGACACGGTCCCCATCGAGGCCATGGCCATCCTCCGTAGACTTGCCTCTGAGGAGCTCAAAGGTTTTCACCCAGTCTTCAAAATTGTTGAATTCACTCTCGAGATCACTGTCATATATCTTTAGGGAGAAGGGAGAAGAGAATGCTCAGAGGAAGGAAGGCCCAGGATTGATTTAATGAGAAATGCCAAGAGTCTCCAAAACCAGCCTTGATATACACCCACTGGAAAAATCTAAGAGGACACAGTTCACTTGTTTTTAGCAAAATAAGGAATATGATTGACTCAGCATCCCTAGAACTAACTACCACTCTGAAATTCTTAACATCTTTTGGATAAACTTTGAAGTTCCAAAAAGTATAGCTAAACCAAAATTTTTAAAAAATATATGATTATGAATATGAGAAAGTTTTTATAGTAAATTGATACCATTTTGTTATTGGATCTAGACTAAAATATTTTGAGGACATTCAAATCAATAAATGTCCACTAAGCATCTCATGCTTAACACATATGAAATGATGGAATATTTGTTTTTATTATCATGCATATAGACATGAATTTCTCAAGTGCAAAGTTATATATGTGTGTACTTTAGAAATGCAAACTTGAATTGAGTTTTATGTTTGGTAATATAATTAAATCACTTATGCAAATTTCCTATCAAAATTACTTATCTAAATTTCTTATGTGTAATTTTCATATCCATAAATACGCCTCTAGCTAATAGCCTCTAACTAATGTTAAGATTGGTCTGATGGAGCTGACTTTAGTGACAGTTAAAACTTCTGCTATTTGGGGGGAGACAAGATGACGGAGAAGTAGGAGGAGACATCATTTCAACCCTAAAGTGAGCTGATTACCTACCAAAGAACTCTGATCACCCACGAAATCAGTTGGAGATAAGAATTATACACCTCTGGATCTCTATGGGGGCAGAAGATGCCAGTGGGCAGAAGCATTCCAGGGTGCACCTTGCCTACACCATGATTGATACATTCAGCTACACTTCCATTCAGCCATCTCTCACCAAAATGACTAGGAGGAGGAATGCCCAACAGAAGAAAAATTCAGAGACTGGGCCCTCTCCATCAGAGTTATTGGATGTGGACGTAGACAGTATGTCAGAAAGGGAATTCAGGCTAACAATTATCCAGGCAATAGCTAGGTTGGAGAAAGCCTTTGATGACAAAGTGGAATTGATTAGGGCAGAAGTGAAAGCCACCAGGGATGATGTTAACAATGTTCTCAGTGAGTTCCAATCAAATCTAAATTATCTAAAAGCTAGGGTAACTGAGGCAGAAGATAGAATTAGTGATCTGGAGAACAAACAGATAGAGAAAAAGGATCAGGAGGAAGCCTGGAACAAACAACTTAGAAGCCATGAAAACAGGATTAGGGAAATAAATGACACCATGAAATGTTCCAACATTAGAATTATTGGAATCCCTGAGGGGGATGAGAAAGAAAGAAGACTAGAAGATATAGTTGGACAAATTCTCCATGAAAATTTCCCAGTCTCGCGAATGGAACCAGTGTTTGTGTACTAGAGGCAGAAAGGTCTCCCCCCCAAGATCATAGAATCTAGAAAGACCTCGAGACACCAGATTGTCTTAAACAATTCATGGAGACCAATGAGAATGAAGACACTTCTGTCCAAAACCTTGGAATACAGCAAAGGCGGTCCTAAGGGGGAAATACATAGCCATCCATACCTCCCTCAAAAAAATTGAAAAATTGAAAAAGACGAACTTCCAGCCTCTTTTTATGAAGCCAGCATTACCCTGATCCCCAAACCAGGCAAAGACCCCACCAAAAAGGAGAATTTCAGACCAATATCCTTGATGAATATGGGTGCTAAGATTCTCAACAAGATCCTAGCAAATAGGATCCAACAGCACATTAAAAAGATTATCCACCATGGGATGCCTGGGTGGCTCAGTTGGTTAAGCAGCTGCCTTCGGTTCAGGTCATGATCCCAGCGTCCTGGGATCGAGTCCCACATCGGGCTCCTTGCTTGGCAGGGAGCCTGCTTCTCCCTCTGCCTCTGCCTGCCACTCTGTCTGCCTGTGCTCGCTCTCTCTCTCTCTCTCTCTAACAAATAAATAAATAAAATATTAAAAAAAAAAAAAGATTATCCACCATGACAGGGTGGGATTCACTCCTGGGTTTCAAGGATGGTTCAATATTTGCAAGACAATCAATGTGATAGAACAAATCAATAAGAGAAGAGAGAATAACTACATGGTCCTCTCAATTGATTCAGAAAAAGCATTTGACAAAATCCAGCATGCATTCCTGATTAAAATGCTTCAAAGTATAGGGATAGAGGGAACATTCTTCAACTTCAGAAAATCTATCTATGAAAAACCCACAGCAAATATCATCCTCCATGGGAAAAGGCTCACAGCTTTCCTGTTGAGATCAGGAACATGGCAAGGATGCCTACTCTCACCAATTTGGTTCAACATAGTATTAGAAGTCCTAGCAACAACAATCAGACAACAAAGAGAAATGAAAGGTATTCAAATTGGCAAAGAAGAAGTCAAACTCTCTCTCTTCGCAGATGACTTGATACTTTATATGGAAAACCCAAAAGATTCCACCCCCAAACTACTAGAACTCATACAGCAATTCAGTAATGTGGCAGGATACAAAGTCAATGTACAGAAATCAGTTGCTTTCTTATACACTAACAATGAAAATACGGGAAGGGAAATTAGAGAATCAATTCCATTTACTATAGCACCAAGAAGCATAAAATACCTGGGAATAAACCTAACCAAAGAGGTAAAGGATCTGTACTAAGGAACTACAGAACACTCATGAAAGAAATCAAAGAAGACACAAAAATATGGAAGACCATCCCATGCTCTTGGATCAGGAGAATAAACATTGTTAAAATGTCTATACTGCCTAGAGCAATCTACACTTTCAATGCCATTCCAATCAAATTCCATCGGCATTTTTCAAAGAGCTGGAGCAAACAATCCTAAAATTTGTATGGAATCAGAAGAGACCCCAAATTGCTAAGGAAATGCTGAAAAAGAAAAACAAAACTGGTGGCATCATGTTGCCTGATTTCAAGCTTTACTACAAAGCTGTGATCACCAAGACAGCATGGTACTGGCATAAAAACAGACACATAGACCAGTGGAACAGAGTAGAGAGCTCAGATATGGACCCTCAATTCTATGGTCAAATAATCTTTGACAAAGCAGGAAAAAATATACAGTGGAAAAAAGACAGTGTCTTCAATAAATGGTGCTGGGAAAATTGGACAGCTATATGTAGAATGAAACTCGACCATTCTCTTACACCATACATAAAGATAAACTCGAAATGGATAAAAGACCTCAAAGTGAGGCAGGAATCCATCAGAATCATAGAGGAGAACATAGGCAGTAACCTCTTCGACATCAGCCACAGCAACTTCTTTCATGATATGTCTCCAAAGGCAAAGGAAACAAAAGTGAAAGTGAATTTTTGGGACTTTATCAAGATCAAAAGCTTCTGCACAGCAAAGGAAATAGTCAACAAAACAAAGAGGCAACCCACGGAATGGGAGAAGATGTTTGGAAATGACAGTACAGACAAATGGCTGATATCCAGGATAAAGAATTTCTCAAACTCAACACACACAAAACATATAATCATGTCAAAAAAATGGGCAGAAGACATGAACAGACACTTCTCCAATGAAGACATACAAATGGTTATCAGACACATGAAAAAATGTTCATCATCACTAGCCATCAGGGAGATTCAAATCAAAACCACATTGAGATACCATCTTACACCAGTTAGAATGGTCAAAATTAGTAAGACAGGAAACAACCTGTGTTGGAGAGGATGTGGAGAAATGGGAACCCTTTTACACTGTTGGTGGGAATGCAAGTTGGTGCAGCCAATTTGGAAAACAGTGTGGAGATTCCTTAAGAAATTAAAAATAGAGCTTCCCTATGACCCTGCAATTGCACTACTGGGTATTTACCCCAAAGACAAAGATGTAGTGAAAAGAAGGGCCATCTGTACCCCAATGTTCATAGCAGCAATGGCCACAGTCACCAAACTGTGGAAGCAACCAAGATGCCCTTCAACGGATGAATGGATAAGGGAGATGTGGTCCATATAACCTATGGAGTATTATGCCTCCATCAGAAAGGATGAATACTCAACTTTTGTATCAACATGGAAGGACTGGAAGAGATTATGCTGAGTGAAATAAGTCAAGCAGAGAGAGTCAATTATCATATGGTTTCACTTATTTGTGGAACATAACAAATAACATGGAGGACATGGGGAGATGGAGAGGAGAAGGGAGTTGAGGGAAATTGGAAGGGGAGATGAACCATGAGAGACTATGGACTCTGAAAAACAATCTGAGGGTTTCAAAGGGGCGGGGGGTGGGAGGTTGGGGGACCCAGGTGGTGGGTTTTATGGAGGGCAGGTATTACATGGAGCCCTGGGTGTGGGGCATAAACAATGAATTCTGGTACACTGAAAAGAAATAAAAAAAAAAACAACTTCTGCTATTTGGGGGCATCTGGTTGGCTCAGTTAGTTAACCAGCCAGCTCTTGATTTTGGCTCAGGTCATGATCTCAGGGTCCTGGGATGGAACCCCACTTTGGGCTCAATGCTCAGTAAAGAGTCTTCTTGAGGATTCTCTACCCTTCTGCCTCTCCCCCCATTCATGCGCTCTATTTCTCTCTCTCAAATAAATAAATAAATCTTACAAAAAAGACCTCCTGCTATTTTGATAATATTTCGAACATGATGATGTGAATCTCTGCGAGGTGAGTCAAGGGGAACTCATCCACTGCAAATTACCTTGCTGGATCCAGGCTAACTGACACAAGTTATGCCCCTTCTTCAAATGAGGACATAGACAATAGAAAAGTAGCAAGCTCCATTTTCTTGGCTTGCATGCTTGTTAAGGTTCATTTCTCTGCATCAGCAATTATAATGAAGACAAAGTAAGTTAGTTCAGACAAAGGCATTACTAGGATTGACTGAAGCACAAACAGAACCTGCTTCCATAGTTTCCCACCCCATCTGTGGTCAACATGGCCGTGTCCACACACCTGCAAGATAGCCAAGTTGGGGATTTCGTCTTCTTTGGATTTCTTCTTGAGCATCTTGTCCTTCTTCTTTGGCCCGTCTATATTTACCACCACCTCATCTGGTTTCACCTCTGTGGATATTTAGTGGAAATTATTAGACTTTTCAGTGCTGTTGAGATGAGAAGAAACAAAGTCAAGCTCCCTCTTTCCCCTTGTTCTTGCATGTGTCAGGCTTTTGTTTTCAAAAAGAAATAGTAACGTGCTGCTGGGTGGGAGGAGATGCCACTCATGGAGCAATGAAGTAACAACAGATCCCCAGGGCCAGACAATGTGCTGAACTGTCCTGGTGTAGGTAAGAATTCATTAAACTAGACACAGAGATGGAAAGAAGGAAAGAAGTTGCCCACTCATCCAACTGGCTAAGAACAGACCCAAGATGGACAGACTCCAAAACTTTAGGTTACATTTCCTCTCAGATCTGCTTAGGGACTTGAGATCCATCTAGTTCAGCAACCTGAGGCTCAGCTATGTTAAGGGTCTTGCACCAAGTCACAAATGTTATTAGAGAGATTTTCCAGCCGTCTCTAGGAAAACACCATCTGAGACATACCATGGGCTCTGCTCTTTTCCAGCATATAAACTTGAACTAGCTAATCAATCTCTTTATACCTCTGTTTCACGATCTGCAAAGTGAAGATACTGTTGCTAATGTCATGAGGCTGGTCTTAGGATTAAATTTGCCAGTAAGGAGGGGTCTGAGGAACTGAGCGAGCCTAGCCCTGGTTCTCCTATTTCTTTCGGTATCACCTCAAACAGCACCCACCACTTGCTGTCACTGTTGATTTTAGGCGAAAACCTACAGTTGGCCTGAATCCAGTTTGTGGTCATTTCAAATCCCTGGCCTCTTTCATTTGAACCTCTGCCAAGCCAGATCTACCCGATCCTCATAAACCGAGTTAGGAACCTAAAACCCGGGTCACCTCTATTAAATTTCACCATGCTGGATCTGGCCCATCATACCAGCTTTCTCTTGCTTTTGTTCTGATGTTTCTACACCAAGACAGGCGCCAGAGTTCCAGCACTAACTGGGTTCAGAAGACCTGAGATCTGGTCCCAGTTCAGCTCAAATCACCTATGTGACCTTTTTAGAGTGTTGTCATGTTTGTGAACTTGTTCCTCATGTGGGCATCAAGGGAGTGGAACACTAGTGTGCCTCCTACTGCTTCCTTTTAGTATTTTCTTGCCCCAGTGGCCAGATTCCATTCTTAAGTAACTTACCTGCATTGTCTCTTTTCTCCTTCGGATTGCTCTCCTTTTCCTTTGAGAAAAGAGGGAGATAAGATTATTGACTCTACCATGCCTTATTAATGAGTCCTGACGGCCAGCAGTTCCAATTCCATCATCTCAGCCTTCTGCATTCTCAGAGATGTCATTTTTTAAAAAGATTTTATTTATTTATTTATTTGACAGAAATCACAAGTAGGCAGAGAGAGGGAGAAGCAGGCTCCCTGCTGAACAGAGAGCCCGATGCAGAGTTCGATCCCAGGACCCTGAGATCATGACCTGAGCCAAACACAGAGGCTTAACCCTTTGAGCTACCCAGGCACCCCTCGGAGGTGTCGTTTTAAAAGACTATGCAAACTGTCCATGATGCCTCCAAGCAAAGCCTCACTGATAGACTGGGGACCTGCCTGTAGCAAGAGACCTTGCATATAGAATAGGCGTCCCAAGAAAAGTACCAGGAAGCAGCAGATTTCCCTGCCCTCCAGACACAACCCTGTCTCCCCTACTTTCCCACCTCCCTAGAGCTTCACCCAATCAGCACCATGAGTTCTATTTGCTGGCACTCTGGATCACTGCACCCTGGATAGTTGGGTCTTTGGGTTGATCCTAAGGGCTGGGGAGGTTAAGCAGAGCAAGGGGAAAGGGCTGAGCCCTCGCTGGGAGTGGTCATGTCTGCTTTAGGAGGGAGTTTGGAGGCAGGGACTGCCCTTTGGTTTGTTTATTTAGCTATATATCAATATTCATGGGTAGTCCTAGGTGAAGAAACTATGGTCCTAACAAATGAAAGAATCAGAAGAGCTTCTATGCAATTAAATGTGATACCACACGACTAATTTTCCTTTCCTTGTTTACTCAAGGATGAGTTTTACCAAATTCAGCCACTGAGATTTTGCCTGCATTTCTTTACTACTTTCCACTGGTTCTCCAGTTTTGTAACTTAATCGCTTTCTTGCTCTGTGTGCATGAGGCTCTGCTCTGGCAGCCTGTTCATTATTTTTATTTGCCAAGGCCAACTCCTCTGCCTTCCCATATGAACTTAGAATCCTGCTGGAGACCTGGGATCCTTTGATCTGGGTATCTCCAGGTGCACCTGAAGCCCCCATCGCTACACCCATCTATCCAGAGTCCCCCTTTCTCATGGCTGGACCATTCAGAGTCTGACGGAGGTCAGATCTCTAGATGCCATGCTGGACTGAACATCCTTCCAACATATACAACAGAGTCTGTGTCCTAGGGTCCTCTCCAGCCAGAGGATGAGGATTTTGCAATTCTGGAAACTTCCAGGCTTTGAACCTTTCTGCAGTTAACAGAACCCCATCTGAGTAGGGCCTAACTATAGTAGAACCTAGAAGGGGATAATATGGGATTGCAGGGGTGGGGGCCAGTGTTGTGGAGGGCGCTGTGTTTTCCCATTCAGTCTCTTGACTGTCACAACCAGGAGACACTCTACCTTCTGTGCTTCCTTCAGGGAGGCATAATATTTGGACCACCAGTCAATGACGTTTTCAGCAGATTCATCCGCTATGGTCCTCTTTCTTCTTTTGGTTGACCTTCGAGTAGGTTTCCTGGCATCCTGGCAAGGGATGAGGGATGGATTATCAGGGAGGCCTCAGGGATCTGTCTGGGTAACTGGCTGGTCTCCTGAGATGGGAGCACCCAGGTCCTTTTGGAAGCAGAGGAGGGTGTGAGCAGCTTTTGAAGCTGCAGCTATCTGTACCACTTCCATAAATGTCACTTTAACCATCGACCCATCCATTTGCTCATTTATTCAGCAAACATTTACTATTATTTAAACACACAGATGTGAGGTATTGTGCCTGACACTGGGGGTCAGGGGTGTTAGGTTAGGTGTTAGGGGTGTTAGGGGAATGAGAAACAATCCCCACTCTGGGGAAGTTTTGTTCAGTAGAGGAGACAGGCGGGAGGCATGATACAGTGTGCTATGGCAGAAAAGGCATTAGTTGACAAGTAATTAATATAAATCTTGGGATTCTCATTTTCCTCTGCTGGGGACAATCCTATCTGGCTATGTCACTGTTGTGAGGATTAAGTGATGTAATGTAGATAATTTCTTTTTAGCATTATTTCTGATTTGAATGGGTGCAAGTCAATGACACCAACAACATAAGCAGGAGAGGGAGGGAGAGGAGGGGCTGTGATACATGAACAGCAGAGAGGAGGTATTTTGGGAGATGACAGTGGTCCCACGACAGACTCATCATGTACTCATCATCTGTGTGCTCTCAGACATCTCTGGAGTAGTTACAATGTTCCAGGTGCTCTGTCAAGAGCAAGGGCTACAGAGATCTGTAAAAAACCATCTGTGACCTCGCAGGACCCACAGCTTTAATGGTGGCTTAACCACACTTAAGCCGGGAATTCTAACAGGAAGTGGCAGGTGCATGGCTGGTGGGATGCAGAGAAGTCCTTGAGGGGCCATAGAGGGTCACACTAAGCATAGATAAGATAGGAACAGCCTACAAATATCCATTAATCTGCCTTACTCTGCATTTTATTTCAGCCTTCACCATGTTCTGGGCAGGCAGTCCTTCAAGACTTTTTAAAAACTGACTTCTTCTTTATCAGTTGATACATCAGGATTTTGCACTGAAATTTATGACTTAGAAAGATTCATCACATTCATGTTTTATGGTTCTTTGTGTACTTGTCCATCTTGCCTTCCAGAATCTCAGCTAAAGATAAGAAGTCCCATTTCTCTTTAGACTCCAGAGAATATGTCTTTTTTTTTGTCTTATTTGTCCTCATACAAAATAGGTTCTACATATTTGTGGGACAGGTCTAGATAAAGAAACGGTTGTCTTTCCAAGCTAATGAATTGAAAAGAGCTTCTGTTCAATTGAATATGGCTGTCACAGTTGGCTAGCACTTGAATTTCATATATGTTGGCTTATTTGATTCTACAGCAATGCTGTGAAGTGGGTATCAGTATATTCATTCTACAGATGAAGAAATGGATGCTTAGAAACAAGAAGTTGCTTGTTCACAGTCACAGAGCTGATAGGTGGGAGGATTAGTATCTAGAGCCTCCAGTGCAAAGCTTTGTAGATATGAAGAAGGGTTACATTCTGACCTTAGCTTTACCATCTTTGGGTGGCTCCTGGGCTGCAGGTTTGGCTTCAGGCTCAAGCATAGGAGATGAGTCAGGGATATCAACTACACTGCTTAGTTGAGTCTGGGAAGAGTCGGGTACCACTGTGGGAGGAGGCTCAACATCCACATAGATGTGATCTGTTGGTGGTTCCTGGGAGGAGCCAAGGGATCCAGAGGGCTCGGCTGCTATCGGCAAATCTGAAAGAATTGAAATTGGAAGTACATCAGGTCAGGAAACTGGGCTGCAAAAGAGGGTGGTCACTTCAGAGACCCAGTACCGGGAATCAGAAAGGTCTGGATTCAGGTACAGCAAGTTCTTAGTATCTCCAACAAAATGATGTTGAAAAAAACCCCATCTCATGAAGGGATAAGTAAGAGCATGATGTAAGCCTTCTGGTGTATAATAAGGAATCAATAAAAGCTTATACTTATTATTGATCCTTCAGAGCTGTTTTAAATAACTGTGGCCATAAGGAAAATGCATATCAAGGTTTAGGGCACAGGTCCTCTGTGTGGATTATCTTTTCCCAGTCCCAGTTAACTCAGGGAAACGTTGGAGGCTCCTGAGGTCTGTGAGCTCCCAGCTGCAGGCTAGACTCTGGACATGTGACCATGTGCTCATCGGGGAGCAGGGGTAAGTTCCTGGACTTTGTGAGATTTCTAACTGGATTGTTGATCCAATGAAAAGGTCATAACACTGTTCCTTCTTGCCAAGGGTCCTCTCCTCTCCATTTTATGCTGTAGAATCCAGTCCTTAGAAACATTTCTCAGCTGGAAGACCCCATGGGGTTTTCTATTCCCCAGTTGCTGACTTTTCAACAGCAAAGTCAATTCCATAAACACTTAATAGGCATCTACTCTGTGCTGGGTGGATGCAGGTCAGAATAGAAAGCTCAGAACTAGACTAGAGCTGTATGGCTAATTGATTTATGAAAAAGCTGGCAGCATAAAACAATGGGGGTTAATAAACTCTTTGGGGGGAAAATGATGCGCTCTATGGAAAAAAAATGTAGCAGGATCCCTATCTTAAACCATATACAGACACAGATAGCTGCAGGTCTAAACATGAAAGTTAAAAACATAACACCAATAGAACAAAATGTAAAATGACATTTTTTGTGACCAAGAATTGAGAAGCAGTTTTCTAACAAAACTCTGAAACCATAAAGTTTAAAATTCAGGTTGATATGATTACATTAAAATTAGGAATTTCTCTTCAATGATGGGGATCACAGGCGGGTTAGCAGTTATCAGACTAGGAGAAGATATAATCTATAGGATATAAACATCTAGAATATACAAAAAAGAAAATTAAAAAAAAAAACACATAAAACTTGAGCAAGGGAGGGACGCCTGGGTGGCTCAGTTGGTTAAGCGGCTGCCTTCGGCTCAGGTCATGATCCTAGTGTCCTGGGATCGAGTCCCACATCGGGCTCCTTGCTCGGCAGGGAGGCTGCTTCTCCCTCTGCCTCTGTCTACCACTCTGTCGTCTGAGCTCGCGTGCTCTCTCTCTCTCTAATAAGTAAATAAATAAATAAAATCTTAAAAAAGAAAAAAACTTGAGCAAGGGATGTGAGTAGGCCAATCACAGAAGGGAAATCAAAGTGACACCAGCATGTGTAGAGATATGTAAATTCAGTAGTCAGAGACAACCAAGCTAAAATAAAAATGAGATACTACTTTATATATGGAAAAGTGGCAAAAACCAAAACAAAACAAAACAAAAACTCAGAAAGTTGGGTAATATCAGGAGGTATTGAGGGAAAAGAAAATGATACTCTACATACAGTTAATGGTAGGAATGTAAACTAGTGTAGACTGGGGTACTGGGGTAGACTGGGGTAATCCAGTGCAGCTCTCTAGAGCGCCCTCTGGTAGTACTCTGCGGAATTACATGTGCATGTTCTCTGGGAGCCAGTCATCTCACTCCTGGGTGTATATTACAAAGAAAATCCCATGCAGAATCTTTCCTTGGGTAGCACTCACAAGGATATTCATAACAGCATCATTTTTGGAAGTGGGGAATACAGCCTAGGGGTACAGTAGGAGAGGAAAACAAAAGCAAAGTCGAGTAGATCAAAAGGTAGTGTTAACAAGCTAATGTGCACACAGCAGTTTGGATAGATCTTAAGCATAGCTTTGAGTACAAGAGTAGGAAATCAAATGAAGATTATGGCATCATATATATGTCATTTAAACAGATTGAATTTTACAAGAGGGGCAGTGTGGGGCCTGCAGTGGGTAAGGGGTAGGAGTGGGGATGGGGAGTAAGGTACAAGAGGGCAGTGGGTATGAGACAGAAGCCTTGACCAGACCAGAGATGACTACACAGCACGAACAGAAAAGTGAAGTTAACTCCACTCTGCTCCTGAGATCCAAAAGGGAACAAATCAAAGTAACACCAAGCAAAGAAAAACATCAGGAAGTGGAGGCAGAAGGAAGCTGGAGTCATATTCATGGAAGCCTTCTTAGAGGAGCTGACCCTAATGTCAGTCTTAGAGTCAGAATCCAGTAGCTAAGGAAGCTGAAGGGATTGCAGGAAAAATTCTTCAGAAAGCTCCACCTGACTATGGGGCACCCTCTTCCTGTAGGGTCCCCTAGCAGGCCCCTGCAGGCACGACAGCTTTGTAGTCTGAAGCTACAGAATCTAGAAGGGGCTTCCTACCCTGCTCGACTTGGGTTCCATCCACTTGGCAGGTGAGGACCAGGGGCTCCTTGGATTTGCACAAAAACTGTTTCAAGCAGTTGATGGTGTACGTGCCCACCAGGGTGCTCCTCCCGAAAGCTCGCCAGTCCACCACACAGATGCTCAGGGGCGGGTGCAGAAGTTCATTCTCAGGCAGCTCCTGGGAAAAGAGGCCAGGGTGAAAAAGGGAGCGCTGCCTGGGCTGAACCCAGCTGCTGGTACCCTGCTGACCTCTTTAGGGACAGGAACAAAGCAAGCCAGGCACCCATCCTCCCTCTGTCCCTGCCTTGTCATTCTGTCCCTCCAGATCACCCCTGCAGCTGGCCAGAAGTCTGGGGCATTGCTTTCCAGGCCAGGGAATAATTAGCTATAATATGAGGCATGACACTAATAAGTCATCCCAGGTATAAATTGCAAAAATCACAGACTGCCTATTCAACCAAACACTGATCCAAGTCCAAGAGAGAAAACGGATGAAAGTGGATACATTAAAAATGAGCTGAGGGTAAGGGGTCAGTATCCTCCCTCTCATATCCCCCGGTGGCCCCAGAGACTCAACAATGCCCAGTGTAACAGGTTTGAGAACACCGTACACATTCTCTAATTCCACTTTCTGCTAATTTAGAAGATGTATCATTGGAGCTGACAGCGTTGCAGAAAGCAAACTTTCTTCACAGTTGGTTCCAGATCAGAGCACAAAAATGTGTGTTGAAATATCAAAATAAACAGAAGCTCAGGTGTCAAAAAAATCACTTTAGAAACATAAGGTTGCATGTAAACCACTAACATGCTACCTATAAATAATTTTTAAAAAATCTAATCACTAAAGTAAGTTTCATTAAGGAAGCTTCTAGGTCAGTGGTTCACGAACTTTAACATGCACCAGAATCACCTGGAGGGCTTGTTAAGCCAGAGGGGTCTGGGCCCCAACACCCAGCAGTTTCTGATTTGGCAGAACTGGGGCAGAGCCTGAGAATCTGCATTTCTAACAAGTTCCCAGAGGAAGCTAAGGCTGATGAATGGGGGGGCCACACTTTGGGAACCATTGTCCACCTGCTTTGATTTACAGAACCTTTAAAAACAAGACAATCTAACAGCAATAACAAAAGTCTGTTTCATCCCATTCTGAGATTCTCACTTTTCACCAAATTAGACTGTTCTTTCTTGTAGATGGGGACACCCAAAACTCAAAAGCATCTCCCCAAGCCAAGTGAATGAGGGAGGGCATCCCATCTCTGGAAATGAAGGGGATGAGTGGATAGGAGAAGCAGAGTCTGTACCACTTCAAAAGCGTCTGCCTGCACGCTGAAGTTCGGGTTGTTCTTGTAGCTCTGGATCACACAGGACTTGACTCCTCGCCCCCCACACTCGATGAGGACCTGAGGGCGATCCACAGAAAGTAGCTGCACCTTCTTCATTTCTCGAACTCCCCAGAAGAGGACCTGATGAAAGGACCAGCAGAGCGCTATCACTCAGAGACCCAGAAGGAGCTGACATGCAGGCCATGGTGTGGATGTGGCAAGTCAGATGTGCTGCCAGGGAGCTAAAGAACGTTCTTCTGGGATGCGACCATGCAGCTCCCTGATGGCCAGTCCTGTCAGCTATGCCTCAGTTCTACCCCGCAATCCCCTCAGACAATGCAGGCAGGTGTGTCAGTGCACCACTGCCCTTAGCCCCAAAGAATAACTCATTCCTCGCCGGCCCCATACCTCCACTCGGTATTTACTCAGCACTGGACGAATGTTGGCAGGAACTGGGTAGATCTGGGCGATATCTGGTGGGTCAATGGGAGGGAGCCCTTGCAGCCCAGATGAAGGGACCTACCAAACAGAACAAGTGCTCGTTAGAAGGTGGGGAAGAGGCAAGGAAGACTAGTGCCACCAAGCAACCACCTCATCCGTGGGACACTCACTTAACAAAACTAATGTTTCTAGCTTAAAGTGTAGGCAAGACAGTGCATTTTACCACACTTTATGATTTATTCGTTGACAAATATTGATTCACTGATACCTTCACAAGGGTAACCAACACTTAGCGAGCACTTACAGTGTGCCATAAAGTTAATAGCTTAATAAGCTTTCAGTAAGCTCACAATACAGAGGGAGGAAGAAAAGACAAGTGGGTCCTCACAAACTGTTGGGATAACACTGGAATGACAACAGAGGCATGGAGAAGGGCTCTGATCTGGTTCTGAGCTCTGAGGCTCAGCTATACCCCCATTACTTACTACAACAAAAGAGATTTGTATTTTTTTAAGAGATTTTTTAAAGGGGCGCCTGGGTGGCTCAGTGGGTTAAGGCCTCTGCCTTTGGCTTGGGTCGTGATCCCAGGGTCCTGGGGTGGAGCCCCACATCGGGCTCTCTGCTCAGCAGGGAGCCTTCTTCCCTTCCTCTCTCTCTGCCTGTTGTTCTGCCTACTTCTGATCTCTGTCTGTCAAATAAATAAATAAAATCTTAAAAAAAAGATTTTTTTAAAAAATTTATTTGAGACAGAGAAAACATGAGTAGGTTGGAGGGTAGGAGCTGAGGGAGATGGACAACCAGACTCCATGCTGAGCACAGAGTCCAATGCAGGGCTCCATCCTAGGACCCTGGGATCATGACCTGAGCTGAAGACAGATGCTTAACTGACTGAGCCACCCAGGTGCCCAAAGAGATTTGTGTTTATTCAAATAGAGATTACATTTTCATTAGTGAAACAGAAATGAAGTCTTTTGAAGATAGACCTCCAGGATGAAAAGGTATCATTTCCCGTGCATTTGAAGATACAGAAACAGCAGGAGGATAATCCCTGTGCCTCACTGAAATCTCACACAAAGGGCTCAGCATGTCTACGAAGGCCACCCCACACTGCCTTCAAGGCCTGGCACACTGCATACATTTTCCAAAAATCCGTCCCTGATTTGACCCCAATCACTGTGGTGGTTTTCCTACACTTCAGTCCTTGGAATGCAGTGTGTCCTCTGTGGAAGGTTGATGCAGAAATTAGGGGTCTGAGCCTGGAAACCAGGCCCCAATGTGTGACCCTGTATGAGTCCCTTCCCCACTTTGGGCCCCAGATATTGGGCCAGATGGCCCCTCAAGCCCCTGTCTGACTTAACCAGGAGGAAGCCTCTGTTTACTTCATTCATTCTCTAAGCCCCTCAAGCAGTGTTCCACGTCCAGTGGATTCTTTATAAATGTTTATTGGCTGACTGACACATTAGCTCCATATGCTCAAAAAAAGCTTAATTGCTTCTCAAAAAGGCAAAGCACAAACATATCACCATTTCATCTTCACAGACATCTTCTAGCAGACAATGGCAGATACGGTTAAGCTAATTACAGAAAAGCTCAGACAAAGAAGACAGCAGATGCTGTGGACACCAAAGAGCCTGGAGACAATGAAGCTGCAGAACCAGACCAGATAAAGGCACTGGAAGCAAAGAGGACACACACTCAGTACCACCCTGCCTGAGTAATTCCTCACCTCCCTGAGAAAGCTAACTTCTTCTCTAGCTCTGGAGGGAAGGCCACAAAACAGCTGTGGTCATGGCACAGGTTGGTGCCCTTGGATGAGCTTTTATAAAAGTACCCCATATTTCTTCATTCTGGGGCCGCCAGGAAATGTCCTGAAGAAACTTTGTCTCATGGTGTCAGACAGAGGCCAGTGAACTCAACTCAGACCCTGAAGGGCTGGCTCTGTGTCATGGTGGAGGCTGAATGATTGCTCCCAGCCAAGAGTAGACATTTGCACAGGGAAATGGGTCAGCTTCTGGCTTATAGATCTGCCTGGTATGTAGTTACTTGGCACACAGGACCAGAAGAAGATAAAGAACAGTTACAAAGGCATGAGGGTAAGCATCAGAGGTGGGTCAAATAGGTTGGTCCAAAAGTCAATTGCTCTAAAATCCCAGTGGAGACAATATATCAGGACCTCAAAGGAGGTCCAGATGCAGGGCCAGGATGAGGATCTACGGTGCAAAATTTAGAGAGGTGCCACTCTCAGGGTCATGCATGACCCTACTCCCATACCTGCTCATCTGAAAAGTCACTAATGCTCAGAAGTCTTTCTGCATCCTCTGTGTCCCTCATCCCATCACTTACATTTGTGTTACCCCTCTTCTTTGGTGCCATGGGTAGCACAACCCAGGGCTCCATTGCTTGCTAGTTGTGTAAACTTTGAAAATTTGCTCAGTGTCTCTGAGTCTCAGTTCTGTCATTTGCAAAGTGAAGATCAAGATATCTAATTCATGGGTTGCTGTGAAGAATGGCCAAGACAGTATGCAAGGCACCTGGCACACTTTCCAGCACATGTAAGTTCCCTAGGAATAAGTATCTACTGGAGACAGCGTGGTAGAAACTCAACTTCACGCCATCTTGGATTCAGGTGAGTAGGATTGCTAGTGCCCCAAACTACCTCAGAAGCAAATTTAAATCCTCTCACAAGGAAAACATTACCACCCTACATTCAGATTTTGTCTACATATTTTTGTGAATGAGCAAGACATGTTTGAAAATACTGTATTGAGAGTCTACTATGTGTGTCTATTATTATTGGCTTCCATGTGTGACATGGAGATGAATCTTACACCCCACTTCCAATCCATCAGCCAATCCTGTAGACTCTACCGAATCCTTTTCCTTGGCTACACTCTTGATCCAAGTTCCAGTTCTCCAATCTGGATTACCTGAAGAGCCTCCCAGTTGGCCTCCTTGTATCCCCCTTTATTTCCCCCCTTGGGCCCCTTTAGTGTATACCCAATCTATTATCCATGATTTTCAACATAAATCAGACATTAGGCTCAAAATCTTCTCTTGGCTTCTCATATTTTATAGAATAAAAGCCAAACTCCTTAGAGTGCCCCACATGATCTTTTCCTTCTGACTCAATCTACACTATGCTTTAGACATACTGGTGTCCTTGCTGGTCCTTGAACACACCAGGCATACCTAGGCTTCAGGGACTGGAATTTGCTGCTCCTGCTGCATCAAATGCTCTATGCCCAGATATCAGCAGAGCCAACTCGCTTCTTCCCTTCAGGTCTTAACTTCAATACCACTTTCTCAGTGAGGCCTCCCTGGATGCCTCAAATGTCAACCTGCCCCCACCCTCAACACACACATGTCCACTCCACATCTTACAGGGCATTACCTTTTCTTCTTAGGGTGTATCACACCGCTGTTACATTATAATTTACATAGTAGACTCATGATCTTTTCCTCATTAGAATATAGTTTCAGGAGGGTGGGGAGTTTTGCCTGTTTTATTTACTGATGAATTCTTTTTATTTTTTAAAAGATTTTATTTTTTTTATTTGAGAGTGAGAGCACGAGTGGGTGGGAGGGATAGAGGGAGAAGCAGGCTCCCCACTGAGTAGGGAGCCCGACTTGGGTCTTGGTCCCAGGACTCCAGGATCGTGAGCAAGCTGGAGGTAGATGCTTAACTGATTGAGCCACCCAGGCACCCCTCACTGATGAATTCTTAAGAATACGCCTGACACATAGTATACACTCAATAATATTTGTTCAACTGCATGAACGAATGAGTGAAATAGTCCTACCTTCAAAAAACTTACAAATTAATCAATACAAGCCTGCAAACAATTGATCTTAACTGTAGCCAGAGTTAAAAAGAAAAAAAAAGATAATGTGCTATAGAATAGAAGAAGAGAAAACATTTAATTTGACCAAGGTAAGGGTGGGGAGAGCTTCTTGGAGGAGGCATCACTGGTTCTGAACTTTGATGATGACCATTATCCTAAACAGGTGAGTGCAGTGCAGAGGTTGGGGTGGGCAGACTGGGGAGACATTTCAGAATGGGCTAACAGCATGACTAAAAGCAGAGGAGCACATCTGTGTGGTGAGGTCAGGGAACCTGGAGTAGCCTGACATAAAGAGGCCAGAGAGTGTGTAGTATAGTAGGAGGAAATGTGAATCTGAAGAAGAAGCAGAAGTTTGAAAACAACTTTTAGGAGAGCTTGAGTGCTAAGCTGCAGAAATCTGACATTCTTCTAGGGGCCAGACTTTCTTTTCATGAGATAGGACAATCATGCAAAAAAAAAAAAAGTGTTATAGTCACAACATTTGAGAAATTTCAGATCCTCTCTGAGTGCTGACCATGGTAATGGGCATTCGAAATCCCCAGGAGGGATATACCATGAAGCATTTCCCAAAACTTTCTCTTCACTGTATCTAGATGGACTGTATTTGGTGTTCCACAAAATAGACTTTGAGAAATGTTTCTGGAGGTAAGAAGCAGGGTAAGAAGAGGAGAGTGGAGTGGGTCGGCTTGTCTTCTGGAAGTAATGTGGAGGATGACGTGAATAAGGAAAGGGTAAGAAGCTAGAAGACTGGGAAAGAGGCCAATGCAAGGATCCTGAAGAGAAATATGGCAGCAGGGAGGATGGAAACTGTTTGAAGACAGGCGGGCTTGGCCTGGCTAAGGGTGCAGACACAAAGGGAAGAACTGAATCTGAGTCTTAGTTTCAGGGCAGAGAACAGCAGAGAACGGTGGGGACATGCACCAGTACTGGGCAGAGAGAGGGCCGCTGGCTTGGATAGGAGAGGGAAGAGGAGACCATGCATTCGGTCTGGACATAGAAGAGTGGAGTTACTAAATCCTTCTGAGACAGAGAAGCATTTCAGCAATGGAGGTGGAGAGGCTGGAGCAAATCATACACAGATGAAAACTGAGAGCAGCTGGTGACAAATGAAGGCATTTTCCAGCTCTTGTCTTCTCAGCACGTACAAGATCCACATACTAAGATTGTCATGCTGATGATCAAATTACTTTTTGAACAAGCAATCAAATGAGAAGTCCTAATGAAACCCTAATGAATGATATCTCCTGGGCTGCTCACCACTGACAATTAACGTTGCTGTCAGGAAGATCTCTGGGTACCCTAAGCAGTGAGGGAGGGAAGCGGGGAACTCAGCATGGAGGGTGGGGGGAGGGGGTGCTCTCAGCAGTGGAGGGAGGAGGTCAGGGGAGACCTTCAGTGTAGACGGAAAGAGGGAGAGAGAGAAGGGGGGCCCTCAGTATGAAGGGAGTGGGGTGGGATACTCTCAGCTTGAAGGGAGGAAGGGGGACCCTTAGGTTGAAGGGAGGGGAGAGGTACTCTCAGCATGGAGGGAGGGAGTTAGAGAGGGGGTACCCTCAGCAGTGGAGGGAGGAGGTGAGGGGGCACCCTCAGCGTGGAGCTGGGGTCTCAGCGAGAGAAGACCATAGAATTCAGAGAGCCATCCCTTAGGAAGCCTGTAGGGACCAGTCACCCAGCCCCTCACGGAGGGACTAGGGGACTTAGGCTCAGAGTGGGGCAGGCAGCTTCCTGTGGCTAAAGAGCTTCCTGTGGCTAAGAGAAATCTCAGCTGATTGAATCCCAGTCAGTCAGCCCTGAGCCTCAGTTTCCTGACACCTGAAACGGGAGCCTTGCCCTAGATTTAGTTTTCCCAACCAGCTGTTCTTCTACCACATTTATTGTCTATACTATTATCCAGCGAACATTTTCATTAGGTATCATTTTGTTTTTAAAAAGGGAACTTTATGTTGCTAAGTAAAGACGTATCACTTGCCAGAAATGAAAAGCAACTTTAGAAAGGAAACCACTGAAAAGCAAAGCAGGTTATTGGATTATGGAATGTGAAACATTTCTTAAGCTTTCTTTGCACTATCTTTGGACTGGTATTCCAAGAAGCACACTTTGGGAAATGTTCCCATTGGCAATATTGATCTTCTTTAAAGGCACTGTCAGATTCCCTGCCCCGTTACACTTTCCAGCCTCTCAGCCATCAGTATAGCTGGAGTGTAGGCCCTGACCTGCCGTGTTAAGCAAGTCATTGCTTCTCTGTTACCGCTCAGTTTCTTCACCTTTAATAAATAGGTTGAACCAGACATTTTGCTCTAGTACTCTATGGCATACTGCCACTACTAATAAAATAGGTGGTATTAGTTGACTGTTTATTCCATGCCAGACACGTTCAGTAGACTGATCTCATCCCTGTTTAGCAGGTGAAACAGAGATTAGGTAGCTTACACAAGGTCACACACTGTAAGTGGTGGAAATGAGATCCACACCCATGAGTTTTGACTCTGTCACCTTTCCTCTCCCTCCTTTCTATGTGTCAAGAGTGCTTGCTTTTTAGTTTCTCTACCAAGTGAATTTTTTTTTAATGGGGTATCTGAGAAACAGGCTTACCTGGAGAGAGGAATTGATTGGTCCCAAAGCTAAAGTGCCTCCTGCCTCAGTGAATGCAGTGGTCTCTGATGCAGGCCCTACCTTGGTCACTACTTTTCCAGATCTTCTCCATGTCCCATTTGGTTTTACACCGGACAGTCACACCTGAGAGTCTCAGCTTCCCTCCCCAATATCCTGCCTCTGCTTTCTGGAAAAGTCTTCCGCGGCACATGTTCAGAAATTTCCCTGTGTCTTAATGGGACCAATTAAGAGCTCCCTTCCCTGTCTTCAGGAAACTGCGTGATGCAGTGTAAGAAGCAAATGGCTTTAAAGGTCTCAGTTCAGCTCTTAGCTGCAGGGTGAGGTAGGTCAGTCAACTGCACCAAACCTTGGTTTACGATCTGGAAAATGGGAATCATAATATTCAACAGGGTTGAGGGAGGTCTGTGCGATGAAGTTATGTGAGCCAGCAAACATCATGCATGGCATGTGCTCACAAGTTTGCTCCCTTCTTCCCCCATAGCCTCTCTTGGTCTGTGTGAGCTCCAGGACATGCACACAGGCTGCTCAGGCACTGCTGACCACAAGATCTTTCATCCTGGGGCTCTGACCTACAGCATAGGGGCTCTAGAAATAGCCTGTGTCACCTGAACTCTGAAGTGGCAGTTCCCAGATCCCGAGAAGGAGACATCTCCAGACCCAGGGCAGCAGGGAGCAACCGAGTACAGCTCATAGAGTGTACTTCCAGCGAGGCCGTGTCTCTGGCCAGGAAGACGAGGTGGATTCTAGTGCAGATGACACTTCCGGTCTGCTTACCTGCAGCAGTTCAAACACAGCAAGGAGGTCCCCTCCGGAGAGGCTCCCACAAAAGATGGGGTGGTAGGACAGCCTGGGTGGCTCATAGTCCTGGTCAGCTAGCTGCACAACAGGAGCAACCACGGTGGCACCCAAATATTCTGGCTTCCCCTAGGGCAGAGAAGAAAGGAATTTGTCGCTGATGGTTACCTACCTTGTACTGACCTGCATCAGTGCACTTTTAAAAACAATCGTGACAAAACTGTCAGCCTTAGTGTCCCCCTCTTGTTGCTAACTCCCTCTCTTCTTCGGCCAAGCACCTTTATCCCTGACCAAGGCTGGGGCGAGCAGAGGAATGCATCTGGGCTCCCAGGGAAAACTTCCAGGCCCAAGGCTCTTAGGGATTATCTCTCTTATCAACATACAGAGCTCAATGGAATTAAGTTAAAATAATCATCTAGGGTAGACTTGAAGGGGAAAAGAAGAAAAAAGGTGGCACTACACATTCCAAAAGGTCTCCGGGGCAGGAGACCATTGTGGTCAGGGAATGCAAAAGCCTTGGAGTCTAGGCAAACCGGTGTCCATGCTCCCAGATCTGCTACTTTCTAGCTCTATGGCCTTGGGCCATTGACCCAACTTTTTTGAGCCTCATGTCTTAAAAGGGACTCAAAATAATACCTGTTACTGGGGCCATGGGGATTGACTTAATGATGTAAGTGCTTTGCACAGTGACTGGTATACAGTCAGCGCTCAATACATGGTAATGTGATGATGATGGTGATGATGAAGTTCCGTATAATCAAGTGATAGAGCACTTCTGCCCCATTTTCTTGGTAATAAAAGAGGTTATCAAAATATTTTTGTATGTACATATGCATATGGGCCTCAAGTTTCCTTAAAAACTATGGGAGACCACCTTCTCCTGCCTTTCCCCACACCTTCTTCCCGGAGCGTGGGGCTGCCTTCCCCCAGGAGCAGGATGGGGCTGGAGTGTGGGGTTGCCTCCCCCTTTGTCTCAGGAATGGCAGCATTGCCTGCTTTACTCCCTGCTGTGTCCCTCAGCCCAGGGCAGGTACTCATTACATTTTATGGAGTGAAAGCTGTTGGATTAATGACTTCCAAAGTACAAGGACAGCACCCGCAGTCAGCTCCTGGCAGGTTTTTGCAGCTGCCTTGCTTCATTGCCTTGGGACTCAAACCAGCACTCGCGCTCCTGGCTGTAGACAGAACCTTGGTTGAGGTGAAATGGGGTTTCATTTCAACGAATGATTATTTGGTGATTTTATGATTGTTTTAGATGATTAGTTTGACTTTATTCTTTTTACCTAATTTATGAACTCACCAAATTTTTTGATACTGCTGTTTCTTTTTCTTTTTTCTTTTTTCTTTTTTTTTTTTTTAGAATAAATGAAACAAGATTAGTTTGACTTTAAAACAAACAAAGCTGCCTGCTGGTATCCACTGGTGGGGTCAGAACTATCCCTCCCAGGACATAATGCTAGACATGATACAAGTGGTCTGCTGTCTAACTATTTCGTCCATGATCCTAGCCAGGAGTAATTAAGTAAAACTGCCCTGAGCACAAAAGAGTATAAACTTAAACCCGAGCTAATTTGCTGAATATAAACTCATTGCTTAGAGAGGCACCAGGCCCTAACAAGGGAAGGTTACAAGCCACTGGATAATGACAGAAAGTTCTAGACTGGAGCCATATTCCGGCACAGAGTGTAATCATCTGATTACCACCCCAGGGCTATGGGCCTGGCTTAGCTGCAGCCCCCAAGGGTAAACAGAACCTTCTGCATGTCTACATGTATCTCTCCAGGAAGAAAATACAAAGTTTCTATGTATTTTTTCTCTCCTACATTTCCTTTTGGTTTTGATGTGAGAATGTAGGCTTGTTCTCCTGGGAAAGGTCTGGCTCCGGTGGGGCCCAGGAGGGCAGTCAGTAGAATGGGGATCTGGAGGAGGTTTGAAAACAAAGGGAAACCCATGTGTACAGCAGGTGGTTTAGGAGTTCGCCAAGATGCTTGATTATTGTTACTGGCTTTCAAATACAAAAATACTTAGAATGGGAATCATGTTGTTAGCAACACAATTTAAAGTTATTTATTTTGTGGCTGTCTCTACAGAAAATCTATATGTACAACTGTAGAACTCATAAATATGTACAATTTATAGCTCTGATTTATAGCTGGAGGAACCGTGTACAGAGAGGTTGGGGAAAAGCAGAATGAGTATGTCTAAATGGATATAGCCACACCAGCTACTCCCCCGTGTGCAAGAAAGGTGGGACACAGGAGGTGAGGTTCAAGTTCTGGCTCTGCCTAGAGCTACCTATGACCTTGAACAAGGCATTTGACTTTCCTGGGTCTCTGGTTCCTTCTCCAGGAAACAAGAGGGCAAAATCTCCTGTTCCTTTCCTCCTCCAAGATCCCTGCTCCTCTTCTACAAATCTCCCATCCTAATTTCCTTCTGACCTTACATCAAGGTCAGAGCTGCCAGCATGCTTGAGGAGGTGAGGAGGATTTCTTGGAAGAATTATTGTGCTTAATATATTTGTGCTTCTGCAACCTCCCATGGGGGGCAGACATCAAAGAAAATAAATAAGGTTTTATCTTTTTATCTTAGACTTATTTAATGTAAAAAAGGAGGAAAAAAGTAAAATCAAAAAGAAGAAGGAGGTTTGTCTTAGTAATTAAACAAACAAACAAAAAAATCCTCCCGTAAGCTTTTGAATGTACATAGAATGGAACACAGACATCTTTGGAGAGGAAACGTTTTGGTTCACATCATAACAGAAATGGGATAGAGATGAATGTGGTGTTGCCGGGCTTGGCAGCAGAATGGAGAGAAAACAAGACCCAGCTACAAGGGCTGAATTGGTGATGATACACACCCAATTAAAACATCTCCAGGTTCCAAGAGGCCTAGACATTTTTTTTTAAGATTTTATGTATTTATTTGAGAGGAAGAGAGAGAGAGAGAGGGAGAGAGAGAGAGAGAGAGAGAATGTGTACAAGTGGAGGGAGCAGTAGAGGGAGAAGCAGACTTCAAACTGAGCAGGGAGCCTGGACACAGGGCTGGATCCCAACACCATGGGATCATGACCTGAACCAAAGGCAGACACTCACCTACAGAGCCACCCAGGTCCCTAAAGCCTGGACAGTCTTAGTGTTCATTTTTACTGAGCAGCAATAGGACTGGGCTGGAGGATGGGCACAACTACAGGGGACGTCATACCAGTATGCTATTCCTGAAGAAGCATGTGCGGACTGAAGTTTTGTGACCCGGATCCCATTCTAATTGCAATCTCTTGACAAGTGGAAGTGAAAAACCCCTTAGTAAAGCAAATGACCACCACCCATGTTCCCATTTCAGATCGTTGTTTTCTGAGGTCAGAATGGCATCTGGGCACCAGTCAGGTCCTAAGCAGTCACAGGCTGGTTAGACAAAGTACATCAGTGGACTGTGGCCCAGTGGGCACCGTCTGTGACACTCACCACTGCGTCGCTGTCGTAGAGCTCCACCACCACTGAAGGCGGGGACTCCGCCAATTCTTTCTGGTCTCCATGCAGCACCAGGTTGTTGAACAGCAGCATCTGGTTCCAGGTGGGGGACAGGGTCTGGGAAATGACCTAGAAGGTGGGGCCGAAAGAAAAGCAAAAGATCATTAAATAGGGCTGGAGGTGGGTGGGGGTGGGGGTGCATTCATTCCACAGTTCCTGGTGGAGGGCAAAGAGAAGCTTCTAGTCATCCTCGTTCAGCTCCTTAACATCCAGGCCACAGCACAGACCGATGTACTGTCGTTGTCATGCTAGCCATGAGGGGTGCAGAATCCTTGGTCCAGAGAGCTTCAAGCTCATGAGTAGAGCCCTTGCAATGATTAACACCTTATTCACGTCCATAATTTCAACTCAAGCCTCCCGGGAATGCAGTGCTGATAACTCACACTACCCTCAGTTGAATATTACATGCCAGCTGTTGCCCCAGGATGCACCGTCTCATCCAAACTTCACAGCCACTCTGGGAGGTGGACCATTATCTGCTCACATCTTATAGATCAGGAAACCAGGGCTCACTTTGTTCAGACACAGCAAGTGGCAGAACTGGGATTCAACCTGCATCCTCTGGCACCAAACCCAGGCTGTTAACCTCATCCAACCTCACCACGTAGATGCGAGTACTCTCTCCATTTTATGGAAACGCACATCAGGGGTGAGGAAGATCTAATGATTACTCACTTATGAACAAGTAAAATTTTGTCATTAAATACTCAAAAATGGGGTTTAACTCTACTATTCTTTCTCTGGAATTCCATTGTTCTGTACATGTTTATTTGACTGTGTTGAACTAACCAGAGTCTTCAAAATAACCTTCACCATTTTGCACGGCATCTTTTTTTCTGAGAGAGCAAACTGGCATTGGTAATTGGCTGTGTCCATCCTACAGATGGAGAAACCAAGGAACAGAGGACAGCAGTCTGCATTATTGGTTAAGAACCTGGATGGCCAAAATTAACAGGACAGGAAACAAGTCTTGGAGAGGATGCGGAGAAAGGGGAACCTCTTATACTGTTGGTGGGAATGGAAGTTATTGCAGCCACTTTGGAAAACAGTGTGGAGATTCCTTAAGAAATTAAAAATAGAGCTTCCCTATTACTCTGCAATTGCACTACTGGGTATTTACCCCAAAGATACAGATTTGGTGAAAAGACAGGCCATCTGTACCCCAATGTTCATAGCAGCAATGGCCACAATTGCCAAACTGTGGAAAGAGACAAGATGCCCTTCAACAGATGAATGGATAAAGAAGATAAGGTTCATATATACAATGGAATATTGTGCCTCCATCAGAAAGGATGAATACCCAACTTTTGTATCAACATGGACTAGACTGGAAGAGATTATGCTGAGTGAAATAAGTCAAGCAGAGAGAGACAGTTATCATATGGTTTCGCTTACTTGTGGAGCATAAGGAATAACAAGGAGGACATTAGGAGAAGGAAAGTAAAAGTGAATTGGGGGAAATAGGAGGAGGAGATGAACCATGAGAGACTGTGGACTCTGAGAAACAAACTGAGGGTTTTGGAGGGGAGCGGGGTGGGGGGATGGGTGAGCCTGGTGGTGGGTATTAAGGAGGGCATGTACTGCATGGAGCACTGGGTGTGGTGTGTGAACAATGAATCTTGGAACACTGGGAAAAAAAAAAAAGAACCTGAAAGTGGCTCACAGCCCCCCTGCCAAGCTATTCCCCTGCTACCCTCAGAAGGGGGTGTGTCATTGGTCTTTGCCTCCTCTACTCAAGTTAATTGGATGTTTGGACATTTGCTAGTTTCACAGAGCTGAAGACTGGGGTTGTCTGCAGGAAGGGTAGACTCTGTCCCTGGGCAGAAACTGGCCTATTAATGTGTGGGTCTAGTCCTGGGAAGAGGCCAGAGTCACATTTCCCTCTCTCCCAGGCTGTGCAGACAAATGGGTGATGTCACAGGTGAACAAAGCTGCTGGGTCGTGGGGAATTTCCACACCCTCTCTGAACTACACCCTTACCTCTCACTGTGCATGCCAGAGAAGTCCCAGACACGTCCCAGAGGGATCCAGCCTGGATTAACTTCCCAGCCTCCAAAGAACAAATCAAACTGGCATCTCAGAGTTCTACATCAGGAGGCATCTTTAGTCAGGGCATTAAACCATTGGCATTGTGGCCAGGAGAGAATTTTTCATTGTTTTTTATGTGAGTCATAAAAATACTATGATTTCACCATTTCCTTCCTTTCTCACCTTTTGCTTTTAGAGTATCATATGCTTCAGACATAGTGGTGTTTTTGACATAAACCTCAGAAAAAAAAGTCCTAACTTTTTGGACAAAGAAAGAATGGCTTCAACCAACCTACAAACAGGAGTTATGTAGTTGCAATGAAAAGTGTGGGTGTCTGTCATCACAAAGAAACATGGGTTTTTACGTTGCTTTTTTAAAAATAGAAATGTGAACTCTTTAGCAGGATGCATGCAAAAATGTAATACCAAGGTGATTTATGATCTTCACATCTTTCCTATAGAAATATTGTGATGGCTTCCTTGTCACTGTAAATACTACTTGATAAGATTCCAGAGGCCAGTGTTCATTCATTCAACATATATTTCTTAGCACACTCAACAAACAATGTGCCAGGCTCAGTATTAGGCACCAATAGGGCATCCTGTGCATAGCAGGTGCTCAATCGCCATTTGCATGAATAAATGGATGGATAGTGGCCTGTCCTCAGAGTTGTCCCCATGAGGCCATGTCTAAAAGCTCACCCAAGCAAAAACACATTCTCCCACTTCTCTGCCAAGGTGCCCATGACTAGCTTCTCTCCTTCTGGGCTTCCTTAAGGAGTTATGCACTGTGACTGTGCTTGAGGCCATCTGGGAGATTTTGGTAGCACTTAGCTGACACTTTGAAGAAGGAGTGAGATACTATGGGTGGAGCATAGCTTTCAAATCAGATATCCCTGGAATAGAACCCTAGTGCTATCCCCTGCCCCAGCTTGGGTAGGTGATTTAAACCCTGTGAAGCATCCTTCCCCTCATGTAAATGGGGTTGGTGCCAAACTTGTAGAGTTGGAATGACCGCTGTCTGAGATAAAGCATGTTAAGTGCCTGGCACACAGTAGGTGCTCAGTAAGTGCTTGCTGCCCACCTGACTCCACCCAGCCACACTGTTTGGTAATGAGGCGGTTACTGAATACCTACCACATGCCAATCTTGGTGCACTAGGTCGTGTCTAACAAGTGACAATCTGAATTCTCAGGACTCTGATTACTTGAAATCTCAGGTTCTACCTTGCCCTCCTCTGTGATGTCCTCTCTTCTAAAGCTCCTCTCTACCACTTAGTCCCTCTCCCCTCTGTCTCCAAAGCCTTTCTCTTTGGGGAGCTCTCTCCCTTTTCCTTTACCCTTTGGCCACCATAAGAATTCTAAGTCCCACATCATCAGTGACCTCTGGAATAATAGAGTTCCCTTTCTGACATCTTTCAGATCATGCTGTCACTTTAGAGAGGGCAGGTGGCAAGCCAGCCCTGCTCAGACCACTCCCTCTGAATGCCATGGGTGTGGGGGGAGGCGATGTCAGTTCAGGCAGGTGCTACCAGGTGAACGGTGGAGCTCAGATAGGACTGCACGGGTCCCAGGCTCAGTTTCCCCATCAAGAAAAGTGCAAGAGTGGGGCATGTCACATGCATGCTCTGAGGTAGCATGACACAGAGGCAGCAGAGGGAAACCAGAACCTTTGCTTACCAAAAATGGAAACAGAGTAGTTAAGCAAAGTGAGTTTGGAACTGCACCAATGTGGGTTTCCATCTTAGACTCTACTACCTTCTACCTATCTGGTCCCTAAGCCTTACCTTCTCATCTGAAGAATGGGGACACTAATAACATCTACCTTTAGACTGCAGTGAGATGTTGAAAACAATGCATATAAAATGCTTAGCAAGATGCCTGGCACATAGGGAGCTTTTAATAAATGGCAGCTATTATTACTAACAAAGATTAGGTACTTGGTTCAAAAGTATGGTGGCAAAGTCCAGGGCTCAATAGGAGCTGTTTTCCCTTTCAAATGATTACTTGACAAATGCTATTTGTTCCTTTGAGATACGAGTCCAAGTCAAATGAAGGTACCGGCTAGAGATGCAAAATAGGAAGATGATCACAGCCCAATGAGATCACTCAAACCTCTTCCCCATCCAGGGCTCTTGAGATCACCAGGGCCTGGAACCCCACGGTTTTGCAGCTGGTGGAGGAAGAATCCAGGGGTCCACCTCTTGAGAATCCTCCTTGCATCTGCTGGGATGCCTCAATGACAAGAATAACAAGGAATCCCATAGATGCTGTTACAAGCAAGACACTGTCCTGGGTGGTTTACCCTCTAGAAAGTGTACATAAAGTCATCATCATGAGTGCTTTGCATCAAGAGCTTGGATCCAAATCCAAACAATGTGGCTCCAGAGTCCATGCTCTTAATCACTGAGCTATCACCACCTCTCAAAACACAGAGAAGAGAAACTAGTCTCAAGTCTTCATGCTTCATGGTTTTTCACACTCCTTCTCTAAGCAAGGATGCAGTCAGCTTCCTTCCGAGATCTCTCTCACCTCTCTGCCTCAGACAGAACTAACCTCTCTCCACACGGCTCTTGGAAGACTTTGTCTAGCCCCCCACTGTGGGGTTTTCCATGGTGCAGCCCCTGAGCCCAGCACGGAGCTGTAACAGAGCAAGTACTCTGCAGGGGGCTGGCTGGAGAAATGGATGAGATGATGATTCACTATGAGCTAGGTCTACATGTCACAAATCACTCGATCTCCCAGATCACAGGTCTCACTTCGGAGAGACATGTCCACCCGTGTGCCATCATCCAATGTAATGGCCACCATTCATCCATCACTTTATACACTTAACTTTGTGCTTCTTCACACAGCCCTGTTTTTAGATGACAGATGGGGGGTTGGTGAGTAAATGCGGCCAGAAAGTAGATTAGCTACTCAGGTCTCTTTGGGTCCTTGGTGTTTGTCTTAACACTTGGAGATGTGTGAATCCCTTGTGACCTCTCCTTAGAGCACTGAAGCCTCAGAAAACAGAGTACTTGGATATTATGATCTAAGGGGAAAAGTGTCCTACTGGATGCCCGCAGATTAGAGACCCCTCCACTTTCTAGCACTCAGTGTACAGGAAAGCCCAGAGGAAACCAATGTAGATCCACCTGCTTTAATCCTCACAACACCCATTAGGAATTAGTGTTTTCCAGAGAGAGACACTGCATTGCACAGTTGAAAGCACGCAGAGTCCCCCAGCTGGTAAGTAGAAAGCAATAGTACAAATTCTAGGCCTTCCCCACCACAAAGCTGGAAAATGTTCCTCTGCACTGAGACCCTCACAAAGGCTGGATCATAAGCCTCCCACAGCCATGTCTGTGTGCAATTTTCTCATGTCTTTGTTTCCCTCTGAACTTGGCTTTGTGCCCAGCACTTCAGCAGGCACTCAGGTATGCCAGGTTTCACTCCTCCTCTTCGTCCTTCTTTCCTCACACCCTTCCTTTACCTTGGGGACTTCCTCTCTTGGCTGCAGGACCATGGGTCACACTGGAACAAGAGACCTGCTCCATGTCAGTCCTTCCTTGCACATGCACTTCGGAGTCTAAAAACCTGCTTCCCCGGAGACAACATGCCCCTGCTTTCCCCTTTGCTGGGCTCTGCTGCGCGTCAGCTGAGGGCTGCGGGAAGAAGGTAGGCAGGCTTCCCTGGTTACCTTTGTGGTCTGGCAGTGGGAAAGGAACGTGACCTTGGCAAAGGGGTCTGAGAGTCCATTGCTGTCAGCTGCGATGAGGCCCCGGGCTTGGTACATGTGCGCTCTCAGCTGAAAGACATGCTGGGCTGTGGACAAATAGTGGAAAAGGACAGGCATCAGTGGGCTTTTCCCGGCAGTGAGTGGGAACAGGTGCCTGTGTGCCTTGTGCACCTGTGGGTGTATCTGGAGACAGACTAGGAGCATCACCAGCCTCTGAGACTGAAGTAGAAACAGTTAGGAAAGGGGGCCGTCTATTTATGGGGTACTTCGGGGCCATGCATTGTCCTTGGCACCCTTACCACATCGTGGGTTTTAATCTTCATAACAACCCTGTGATTATATATATAATTATCCCCATATATGTATGAGGCAAATGGCTACAGAAGTCTTCCAAATGCACAGAGTTATCAAATGCCAGGGCCTGGATTTCACTTCTGTCAGATTCCAAAATCACCTTCTCTTTCCAAAACACTACATTTTATGTTTTCTTAATTTTCCTGGTTTCCACTGGCACATGCACTCATGCGTGTGTGTGCGTGTGTGTGCGTGTGTGTGCGTGTGTGTGCGTGT
>ML104736.1:24263-105508 GCA_003697995.1 Taxidea taxus jeffersonii | reverse complement strand
GTGTGTGCGTGTGTGTGCGTGTGTGTGCGTGTGTGTGCGTGTGTGTGTGTGTGTGTGTGTGTGTGTAAGAAAGGGGGCTAGCCCGCTAACACTCTTGCTTCAGTAAGCTCTTGAGTCAGCCACTCAGCCATTCTTGCATTCAGCCAGCCAATGTCATCTTGAGTGCCTACTGTGTACCAGGTACAGTCTGGTCTACTGACTCCAAGTGGCTAAGACAGCCCCTGCCCTTGGGGAGCTTCAGGGAGGGGGCAGCAGATAAGACAAGCACCTATACCCCAGGGACAGGAGGCCAAGGACTAGCATCCTGTGAGAAATACCAGCAGAGTACATGGACGGGAAGGGCAGGAGGGAGCACATCTGTTGACAGGGCAGGAGCAGACTAAGTGCAGGTAAGTGCAGACCAGGGTTCACTGGGGGAAGGAGGGTCCCAAGTAAGAGCTGACTTACATGTTCCTGGGTTTCTGTGTATTCGTAAGGACCCTCTGATTTTTTTATGTCCCCTTACTCCTTTTTATCCCCTTCCCCACTCCCATTCCTTGTGTTCCCAAAGGCTACATTTTACTGCATTCAGGGGATCAGTGCTTTGCACTGGTGTGGGGACTGGGATACAGGAACTCTCACATACCAATTTGACTAGGTCTACTTAGTTAAGTTAAGGGGGCAAATACTGCCCCCCAGCCCCTGCTGTGCCTCCCCTAGGCTTAGGTCACACAGATCTATGCATGGACTCATACAAAGTCACTACCCCTCTCTGTGCCTTTGTTTCCTTGCCTGTAAAATGGGGCTAATAATAGTTCTTCATAGGGTTGACATAGGAGATCTAAGGACTAAAAATGGTACCTGACCCATGGGAAGAAGTGGTGTAAAATGCTGCAGAGGCTGTTACTACTGCTTATTGTCATATGACCTGTGATGCTGGCAGCTGGGAGCCACCTGGGCATCCCTCAGAGCCCTCAGCTACAGCCTCGTAGGCAGCACACCACACAACTCTAGGGGGCGCCATCTATTTAGTTGAGGTTTTTGTTTTTCTGAAGCCTCTTACCAGCTCCGTCCGTACCTTAGACTATTTTAATAAAGTCAGCTTCCTCTTCATTCTCACAGTTTGGCTCACTTCTTACATTATAGCTCACTTTCCACTTGTGGTTAGTACAAGTTAGACAAGTCTGATTGCTCCCACTGGAGGGCCAGATGACCCCTCTTTCATCTCTGCATCCCCCACTGGTTTTCCCACCATGCCTGCCATATGCAGGTGCAAATTAATTATTGGTTGGATGGCTATTTTCTGAAGCACAAAATGGGTGAAGAAACAAAATTCTCCAGTGGGTGTGGAAGGCAGCCAAAAACAATCAAAGTCAGTGCACAGCAGAGAAAGTTTATTAGGTCACTCCATGAAAATAACACACTGCAGAGGATCAGGAAGCTTTGGAAAAAATCTTTCCTCTCGAGGTGCTTGGGTGGCTCAGTGGGTTAAAGCCTCTGCCTTCGGCTCAGGTCATGATCCCAGGGTCCTGGGATCGAGCCCTGCATCAGGTTTTTTGCGCTGCATGGGGCCTGCTTCCTCCTCTCTCTCTGCCTGCCTCTCTGCCTACTTGTGATTTCTGTCTGTCAAATAAATAAATAAAATCTTTAAAAAAAATCTTTCCTCTCCTTTGAATTGTTAGTAGCTGGGACAGGAAATATGTCCAGGTATCTTAGATCTCTAGAGATAGTATCTACAGAAATAACAAGCTAACTTGATGTGGGTGTCTTTCACTCAAAGAGAGAAACTCTTTAAAGGCAGGATGGAAAGGAGGGACAATAAAGCAGGATCTGGAGAAGCTGACTTCATCATTCACTAGTCATGCGATCTTGGGCAATTACTAAGCATTTCCAATACATCCCTTCTCCATCTGTAAAATGAAGAAACTACCCAAGGCTGATGTAAGAAATAAATCCAATGTGATGTATAAAGTAGAGGGCCCCATGCTTGGCACCTGGTAGGGGCTATGCATCTTCCAAAAAGACAGGGCTGAACTTTCCTTGCTCTTATACACTGCCACTGGGCACAGCAACCATGAGCTGAACCACTGGATAAATATCCCCAGAACCATGTCTTCTCTAACTGTTGAGCACTTAGAGTCCACTGGCAGTCAAGGTCAACCAACATCAGAGGAATCTTGTGTAACACAGAACTTGTGGATAGTTCTCTCTGCTTCCAGAACTGCCTCAATGCAAAATTTATCTTCAGCTGAAGCGAAGGTTTAACTGCAGTCTACTCTGAACTCAGCAGTGAAAATCCTGCAAATTGAAGCCATTTGGAAACAGAACACAAATTGAAACTGTAAAGCATTAATATTTATAATAAAATCCTAAATTATATGAAAATGTAAATAATGGCACTCATAGAAAATATCTGTATAGAAGAAAGGATTACATAAATCATGCTGAATTTCTGAAAGTGACCACATCAAGATCCAAGCTGAAGAAACACAAGTGACCCCAGTGATACCCAGTTCCCACTGGGTTATTACTGGTAAATGTAAATGCCTGTCGTTTATAGGTAAAAACCTATACGCATCATATACATCATATACAACACCACACATCATATCAAAGCAAAAACTTACTGATGTTTTTAAAAGACATCTTCTGCTTCCAATGCAAATTCAATCTATATAATCTGTCTACAAAGAAAACTCAAACTGCATGCATTCTCTACATTAGTAGAAAAATGTAAACTTTTACTCCAGATATATTTAATGACTTCACTTTGTTCTTTTGATATGGTACATTGGAAGGTGAGGAAGAAAATTCAGAAACTGTATTTTTAAAAGGCTAATAAGTTGATCCTAAAATAATGTGCTAACAGCTCACGCATGCCACTCTCCTCACTGTTTTCTCAGAAGTCCACAGGAGACAAGTAATAAATGACCTCTTTGCCCAGCGGGACATCATACCTTGGTAGAGCAGGTTGGCTGGGGGTTGATCAGTGCTGGCCACTTTGGAGGACATTTCTGCTTCATAGCCTTCTGGCAAGTTGTCCAACATGGCACTGGAGTGTCGAGTGGAGCCCAGCCACAGGTACATGTCGACCTTTGCTTGCACCGTCCAACCAGCTGGCCGTTTTCCAGGAAGCTAGGAAAAGGTTACAAGGAAGACCACTTCATTAGTAGGAGCCTCACTCTTTGAGAAAAGAGGTCCAGTGGATCTGGTATTTAGAGAGCAGGTCTCAGTACCTAATCCCTTTTTTTTTCTTTAAGCTTTTTTATTTAAACATATAATGTAACCCCACCACCCTCTCCCAACCCCTCTCTCCCCCCACCCCCCCAGTTTGTTTTATGACATTAAGAGTCTCTTTTGGTTTGTCTCCCTCCTGATCCCATCTTGTTTCATTTTTTCTTTTCCTACCACCTTAACCCCCACCCCCGTTGCATCTCCACTTCCTCATATCAGGGAGATCATGTGATAGTTGTCTTTCTCCAATTGACTTATATGCTTTACCCTAAAGATACAAACGTAGTGATCCAAAGGGGCACGTGTACTCGAATGTTTATAGCAGCAATGTCCACAATAGTCAAGTTATGGAAAGAACCTAATGTCCATCAACAGATGAATGGATAAAGAAGATGTGGTATATATATACGATGGAATAATCCCTTTTTTTAAAGATTTTATTTATTTATTTGACAGACAGAGATCACAAGTAGGCAGAAAGGCAGGCAGAGAGAGAGGAGGAAGCAGGCTCCCCATGGAACAGGGAGCTCGATGCGGGGCTTGATCCCAGGACCCGAGATCATGGCCTGAGCCGAAGGCAGAGGCTTAACCAATGAGCCCAGGTGCCCCTCAGTACCTAATCTTATGTCAAAATAACACCAATGACCCCAGTTGCCACCATGCAGCATTGTAGAGGTGGATCCAGGTTTAATGGTGTCTGAAGCTTAAACAGGCACTTCCAAGCCCTGGATCATTTGAATGTACCAGGAAGGTATGATTATTGCCCCTGTTTTATGTAGAGGAAACTCAGGTTCAGAGAGGTTAAAGAAGTTCCCTAAGGTCACTCAGCTTTCAAGTGACAGACCCAGCACCAAAACCCAGGGAGATATTTCCAGAGCTAGACGCCAGTCTCTGTACTTCCAGAGCTTGCCTCATCCCACACTGAGTTGAAACCTCCCTTCCTAGAACTCTCAGACACCTGGAATTCCAACCACAGCTTCTACCTCTTTGCTTCATTCAGAAGGATTCAAGTGCTTCTTCCATAGGTCAGGTCTCTGTGTGCTTGAAGGGACCCACCTGCTCTACTGTGTCCTTCCTTCCTGGCTAACCATGTCTAGTCCCTTCATCCCTTCTTCATGTAGCATGTTTTCAAATTCCCTTTCTACCCTTCATTCTCTTCTTTGATTTTTTTGTTTTGTTTACAGATTCTATTTATTTATTTGAGAGAGAGAGCATGAGAGAGAGTGTACAAGCAGGGGGAGCTTCAGGGCAGAGGGAGAAGCAGGCTCCCTGCTCAACAGGGGCACTCCCCCCATGCGGGTGGGGATCTCAATCCCAGGACCCCAGGATCATGACCAGAGCCAAAGGCAGATGCTTAACTGACTGAGCCACCTAGGCCTCCCCCATTCTCTCCCTTGAATGTACTCAGATTTGGATTTCTATTCATGTTTGTTTGAATCTGTGTGTTTATGTGTGTCTTCGTGTAAGTGGTATAACTGTGTGCATATACAGATGCTCGTGTTTTCAAGATGTGCAGGATATAGCTCAAGGCAGTGTGGCTTCTTTATTTCTTAGTCACCAGGATTAGGGGACTCCTTCCCCCAACTAAGGAGTCCCAAACCCCAGACTTGGCTGTGTTCAGGATTGCTGGCAAGACTTTCATTCTGAGAGTAGCTACCTCTCCAGAATTTGTTGACTCAGCTAAGTGTCTCTTAGTGTTTCTACGGATTTCCTATCAGTATTTTCCCCTTCCTTCCACACCACTTCTTTTCCAGAGAAAATCACAAAATCATACATGAGAGGCTACAGCTTGCTCTGACAATTTCCAAGGCACCCGTGGAGAGCACCTGAGTCCAAAATTGAGCATGGTTGTTTACCTTTCTATCTTGCACTGTGGGTCCCCTAAATGGAATTTCAGTAACTCAATTCAGGAACTGCCTGAAGTGCCATTAGGCCTTATTGAGACGGTGGGGTCAGGAGGGCATCGCAATGACCAAGACACACTTGCGGGCCCTCCTTCATTAGCTCACATCTAGACATGGAAGTTGCCTTTTATTCATTTATTCAAGGATAAGGTCAAGGGTAAGAGAAAAGGCTAAGAGAACAGAGAAGTAGGAGCAGGTGTTTCCATCTTTTCTTTGTGAGTCAACTATTTGGCTGGGCTTTAATGGGTACCTCCAGAGTTGGACCAGCGGAGAAGGCATCCCAGGCAGAGGGAAGGCTTGAACAGAGACACGGGGGCGGGAACTAACAGTGGAGCGGAGGCTCACGTTGAGTGAGTGCTGACTCTGCACCAGGAAGGGATTTGCTAAAAGCTTTCAGAGAAGAAAGAGAATGACACAGACAAGGATGGGGAACCCTGCTCATTGTGTGGACACGAGAGAGTAATTCATACAAACTGAAGTTGGTCAGCGGGTACTAGAAAGAGAGGTGTGCTCGCCTTGTAGGGGTTTCAGTCTGGGGTGAGACCCAGTCACCACTTTGTGCTGCATCCTAGGGAAAGCTGGATTCAAACTGGGGTCCTGAGAAGTGATGGGACTCAGGAGATGGGATACAGATGGAGGCAAGTTGGAGGAGGGGCTCCCTGGAGTCCAGCTGGGGTGGACTCACAGGGAGCAGAGCAGGGGGACTTCACACAGGCAGAGAGGAAAGGAAGGTGGAGTGCCACCCTCCCACTGGGCTCTGAGTGTGTCCAGTTCCTTGCACACATAGTTCCTTTTGGTCATGAATGTCCTTTCCCACTCTACGGCCACTGGGGGTGCGGTGGGGATGGACTGAAAAGGGATGGCTCTCTTCTTTCGGTGGGTAAATCGGGCTGAGCTCAGCAAATTTTGTTCCCAAGAGTCCATCCTGTTCACTATAACATTATGAGTCTTTTTAAATTAGAAAACAAGAAAGATCATGGAACTAGAGACCATGATTTACTATTACAAGTTACTGTTTGATCATGTGACTTCAGATGAGGCAATTTGATTTCCTCCAGATTAATATTCCCCAAACCGGGCCCCTCCTGAAAGGAGTTTCCTGACATCTGTAAATAACTGTTCTAGATGAATAACATTGGAAAGCATGGGTTGTAAAGATTAGAGATGTTTCCTGACTGCAGAACTTCTGGGAACATTCCACTGGCTGAGGGGCACAGTGAGACCCCGGGGTGGGGGGAGGGGGGATACCTGCAACCTTTCAGGCGGGTTTGAACATGGAAGCTCATGGGACCACTCAAAGGCAGCTGTCCCTCAGCATAAACTATGAGGAGTCCCCAGCCTGGAGATTTTGGAGGTTTTCACTCTCTGCTCTGTCTTGCTGCATTTTTAATTCTCAGCTAAGAAACCAGAGTGAGTGGTAGGTGGGTGAACGTTTTGCCTCCCTGGTGCTGCTCCTGCTTTTTTCAGACTCACCATCTTGAAGAGAAAGGGGCACAAAGAGAGGTGGAAAGAAGGAAGGAAAAACAAGGGTGACAATCAAAACTGGACTGAAAATAGTTTTGCTGACTCATCTTACCAAGATGGTTCATCAAGTCAGAGCAATTGAATTCAACAAAATTTAAAAAGCGATCACCCAAAGTAATCCTGGTGGCAAAAGGAAAATACAGGCAGACATAAGCCGAGGCTAGGGACAGAGGGCCTCAATTCTCAGTTATGTCTGTCCTTGGGCCTCCTGTGACTGCTGTTCTTTGTTCTAATTTTTTAAAAAAAGTAAGCATACTTCCAAATATTTAGGAAGGAGGAACTTTACACTGATTTTCTAGTATTTTTAGTGCAGAGCCTTCTGAAACGATTTGCTATTTTTAAGACAAATGTTTCTTGTGACCCCAGAATTCTTTGGATGGAGAAAGTTGAAGAGAAACCTTAACATTTGTGGTAAATAGCTAGAGGGAACTTTTTTTTTTCAGTTACAGCTTCATAGGGATCAGTTTAAGATTCACATTACACACATGATAGAAAACAACACACAGAGCCGCAAATACTTCACTGGATATAAAGGGGCACATGATTCCAGAAAAGGACTCTTGGTATTAGATGGCCATTTGTTTGAATGCCAACATTTATTGAGTGATTAGTCTGGATGATGTCCACTCTACCTGCTTTATGGACAGTTACACACTTAACCCTCACCACTGTCTCCATTTGCTGGAGGAAGAATAGGAAACACAGAGATGTTAAGTAACTTGCCCAAGGTCACACAGCTTGTAAATATTAACCCCAGAATTCTGGAGTAGGTTAAACTGTGCTCCCCTAAAATTCATGGAAATCCTAACCCCCAGTACCTTAGAATATGACCTTGTTTGGAAATAGGGTCATGGCAGATATAGTTAACATGAAGTCAAACTGGAGTATGGTTCTTACAAAAAGGACTTCATGTGAAGAGACACACCCTAGGGAGAACACAGTGTAGAGTTTGGAGTTATGATCCCACAAGCCAAGGAACTACCAGAAGCTAGAACAGGGGCCTTCCTAGCACTTCCTAGGCTAGGGAATGCTCTGCCCATACCTTAATGTCAGAATTGTAAGATAAGGCATTTCTGTTGTTTAAGTCACTTGCTGGTTCTTTGTTACAGCAGCCCTGATAAGCCAATACAAATTCCCACCTGGATGCACCTCATTTCAAAGCCCAAGCATTAAATCATTATCTCCTAATGCCTCTTCTGTCTGCAACATTTAGCAATCACATCTAAGGTAGACTCTAATGTTTGGATGGCACTTAGAGGCTATCTAATCTAGCTGCCCACTGCCATGTTTATATCAAGGGGACAGAGAACAAATATGGACCTCCATATAGGGTGCATTTCCCTGTCACAGCTATCACGGGGCTTGGTTCTGTCCTCTGGAAACATACACACATACTCAATTATCATCCATGTGCTTGCCCTACAGACGCTTAAAATCTCTATTGTGTTGTCAAGTCTTGTTAGTTAAGCATTGTTATCTCTTCACCCATTCTTTATATGGAATGGTTAGTGAGCCTTCTTACCCTCTCTTTGAGACAGTAGAACATAATTATGTTATAGCAAGAAATCAGAACTACAATTGCCAGGAAAGTCAACGATGAGTTGGGAAGAGTTAATCGGTCAAATTACACATTCTTGTCAGTCACTGGGGAGTGGTGAGCCTCTGGACCATTCCTCCTCAAGATTTGCCTGAGTCTACTTTTGAGATATAAATTTGTAGTGGAAGTAAAATACTCAGGGTCTCTAAGAAAGGCTCAAATTTTGATTTAGAGTTAGCAGTAGCAACCACCTGGAGATTGTATCTATGATTGCCCATTCATAAGGCATCAAGGGAAGCATCTGGTGACCTGTCTTAATGAAGGGTGCATGGACCCAAGATGAAATTTCACAGTTGAAGCCCCACCAGGAATCCTAAGCTACCAGTTCTGTGAAATACAAACCTTTTCTCCTGTAATTTATTTTTAAAATATAGATGAATTCATATGAAAAGATGCCTTGGACAAATTACACAAGAGAAAAGGTAGAGAGAAAACGAATAGAAAAATGTTTGTTTCTCCTAGTAATCAAAGAAATAAAAATTAAAGCAATCTTGAGGTACACCCCCTAGATTAAAAAACAACAACAACAACAACTTTATTTGTGTTTGTTGATGTATTAATTAGAAAACTGAAAAATATTCAGTCTTAGGATGGTCTACCAAATCACAGTTAGAATCAAGAGGGGGCTAGGTGTTTCAGTGGTCTGTCCTCAGATCTTTGAAAGTTTGGGGGAAGAGTCAGATATGGACACACGCTAGGAATGCTGAGAGACTCAGGAAAAACAGAGATTTCTTGTGTTTGAGTCAAAAATAGTGCAGACTTACTTTAAGGAAATGAGTTTTGATCTTCCCACAGTGTTTGCCCATCTGCTCCCTGTTGGGGGAATAGAGTAGGTCTTTGGAGGCGATTCGGGCATATGCCACTTTCTTGTTGTTGCTAAGCATCCAGATGAAGACATCAGGAATGGTGTGCTGTGGCTGTGGGAACAGAGGGGAATGGATTTGATGGGTTGGTGCTTAACAGGTACCCTTCCAGTGTTCTCCTATCCTGAAAGAGTCCCCCTCTGTAAAACAAATTCTGTGACTTAAACCATCTAGCCACTTAAACATTTACGCAAGTAAGCAAGTATAACTTCTTTGAGAAAACCTATGTCATGACACAAGTACATGTAAACCCCATATCCCCAACTGTGCTATTGTCCTTTAAATATATGCAAGTTGGACCCATCATGTGGCATCTCTAGTGGCCTACTTATCTCCCATCTATGGAACAAAATATCTTCCCCTTTGGTTTTGCTTTTTTGTAACCACATAATAATGATTCATCCTCAAGCATTGGTCCTCTTAAAGGTCAGGTAACATTCCAGAATATTCAAATGAAAAAGAAAAAAAAATCCATGTATGTCTTTGAATGTCTTTCTATTCACTTTTCAGGAAGGAAAAACAATTCTATAAGGGACTTTTGACCTAAAATATGGTTGCTAAGTATATTACCTCCATTTTAGGTAGACAGTCAGGAGAAACCTGACTAAATTGCACATAAAATTCTACTTTAAAATTGAGCTAATCAAGATAGGAATTGCAGAATCCCCTGCCAAGAGGCCCATTATGTTGTGAGTGTTTGAAATGCACATTTCTGAGCCAGCATAGTTACCCAATCAAAAGGGAGGTACATTGTCATAAACTATGCTTTGGCTTTCTTGGGCTCAAAGCAGGTGCTCTGTCTTTCTAATCCTATAATCCTCTGGTGTCATTTGTTCCCAAAGAGGGCATCCCTTCTCTCCTGGTATGGAAATAGAAACATCAGTAAGGAGGTTTTCCTAGCCAGAGGGTCAGTAAGTCACAGACCTGAAGTCCTGATGTTTTGTTTGAAACTTGGGTGCTTAATAAAATTCCTGTATTTACTAACATAACTTCCTCTCTCACTGCTTATTTTGTCCTCAGGGAATGATAGCTTTTCAACAAGAAATACAACTTTTGAGATTGACAGAAGCAGTAGATCTGTACTTCTCCTTGAAATCTTCCCACACAAAATCTGGTATCTGACCGAAACAAATATGAGGACCTTTTTAGATCATTCTAGAAGTCACAAAAGATACTAATTACAACTAACTTTAAAATGAGATGCTGTTTTGACTTTTGCTGGAGATGAGTTTAAATCCTCTTAGAGTTGAAATCTTATCAAAGTTCCCAAACTTATTTTGAATTTTCTTCATTCCATTAAGGAACATGCTTTTTATTTCTGCTGAATACTCAGGCTTCATTTAAAAATCAATGAAGCTGTACATTTTTGGCTTAATTTAAGAATCCCCATTCTCACCCCTAAACTAATCATGCCTGCTCAGCTCAGCAGTGCTTGGGAGAAAGTACTGGTCTTCCTCTTCACCCTCATCAAATATTCAAACCTCACTAGGAATACAATTGGTGTAATCTCCCAAGGGAAATTTGCCTTTAGAGTTGATTACCTCATCGACAAGGAAGCGGATTTTTTCCACAAAGTTTTCTGCTTTGTGGATCATTTCATCAAGAGATAACTTTTTCTTCTGTTGCTGAATGATCCCCTTGGCCTCCTTGGCCATTGCTTCCTGAAACAGGACAAGAGTCAATGTAGATCTTTCCAGGTTGGGACAAGTACTATATGGGTTGCTGGAGGATCCTGAAGGTGCTTTAAGTTCCACACTGAGCCACTCATGAGGCTGGGTCAGGGTCTGCCTGTGTGCATGCTGCCCATCTAATAAAAAATTCATAGGCATATGGAGGCGGTGAGTAGCATCTCACCTTTGACAGTCAGAGGTGTTTCAGGGTCCCAAAGCTCTATTAGCGGGGACCCAAATCCAGGCTCTCTCATACAAAAGTAACTAAAATACATTGAGTTCTTAGTCTGTGTCAGGCAAAGTTCTAGCTGTGGAATTAATTCTTGTTGCTCTTCATAGCAGCCTTACAGGGTGGGCACCATAGCTGAGGAAGGAGAGGAATAGAGTATAGAGAAGCCAAGACTGAGCAGAGCCCCAGCAGAGTCCAGAACCCACATCCTTCATCGCTGCTCTTACTACCTCTTCTAGAGGTTTGGAGGAATGCTTCCAGACCAAACAGGCATTATTTGAGAAATGCTGACAGGGAGCTCAAAGTGAACGTTTGGAACATCCAAAAATGTTTATTTGAATTCATTCATTCAGCCCCCTTTTCATGCTCAGGAAACCCCCAAACACTTCCCAGTGATTTCTGAGACACTGCATGAATGGGCCTGGTCTACTTTCTGCTTCGTCTCGTCGTATTGCTTCATACAGTGGCCCCGAGCACACGGGTCCTCAAGAGGGCCCAAAATATGCCACACTCAGTCCATCCTCAAGACCAGTGTGTGGGGCCTTTCCTCCAGCTTAAATGTCCTTCTTGGACTCTGCATGACTTGTTCCTTCTCAGGTCTCGCTTAAATGTCATTACTGCCTGACGTACCCCATGTTCTCCTGATCACCATGGCCTTACAAAATTTTTGATTATGAAGAAAACCATAATCATAACCTATAATCATTTTTGTTTATTTGTTGTTTACCTTTCTATCTTCTGTCTACTCCACTAAAATATAAACTTCCACTGGATAGGGACCTCCTCTGGTTTGTTCTTACTTTGTTCTTACTTATTCTCAGTGTCCAGCAGAGTTCCCGGCACATAGCAGGTGTTAAATAAGTGTTTCGGAATGAACAAGCCAGTCAATCAATACATTCCTCAGGGGCAAGTACCAAGTCCTTATAGCTCTGTGTTCCTAGCACCTAGCACAGGGCCTGCCCATAGGAAGCCTCATGTTCATGCTGACGAGGAGGACTGAATATCTGCTATGGACCAGGCCCTATCCCAGGAGCCAAGGCCTAGGACAGGGGAAGACATAGGCTTCCTCCCCTGAGACTTCAACAGTTTGGTGAGCTGCAAGCAATATATGTGCAAAACTTCAGGAAACCAGAGAGGGACAGAGCTAGGTTTTATAGATGACATGACATTTGAGCTGAGTCTTAAACAACAAACAGAATTCATCAGGTGGTATCATATGGCTTCACTCATATGTGGAACATAAGGAATAATGCAGAGGACAATAGGGGTTGGGGGTGGAAACTGAATGAGAATAAATCAGAAAATGAGACAAACCATGAGGCTCTTGACTCCAGGAAACAAACTGAGGGTTGCAGGAATGGAGGTGGGTGGGGGTTGGGACAATTGGGTGATGGGCATTAAAGAGGGCACGTGATATGATGAGCACTGGGTGATATACTCAACTAATGACTCATTGAATATTTATCCCAAAGATACAGATGTAGTGAAAAGAAGGGCCATCTGTACCCCAACGTTCATAGCAGCAATGGCCACAGTCACCAAACTGTGGAAAGAACCAAGATGCTCTTCAACGGACAAATGGATAGAGAAGATGTGGTCCATATATTCTATGGAGTATTATGCCTCCATCAGAAAGAATGAATACCCAACGTTGGTATCAACATGGATGGGACTGGAGGAGATTATGCTGAGTGAAATAAGTCAAGCAGAGAGAGTCAGTTATCATATGGTTTCACTTACTTGTGGAGCATAAGGAATAACACAGAGAACATTGGGAGTTGTAGAGGAGAAGAGAACTAGGGGAAACTGGAGTGGGAGACGAAGCATGAGAGACTGTGGAGTCTGAGAAACAAACTGAGGGTTTTGGAGGGGAGAGGGATGGGGGATTGGGTGAGCCTGGTGGTGGGTATTAAGGAGGGCACGTATTGCATGGAGCACTGGGTGTGGTGCATAAACAGTGAATCTTGGAACACTGAAAAAATAAAATTAAATTTTAAAAAACTAATGAGGTACTACACCTTGGCTAATTGATTTTAAAAAATAAAATAAATAAAATCTTAAAAAAAGAAAGAAAAGGGGGAAAAAAGAAGAATAAAAAGGACAGTCCAGACAGAGGAACCAATTGCAGATGGAGGGTATGAAGGACCGACAGATGCCAGCAATTTTTGGAGCAATGGTGATCTAATCAGGTTTGTGTTTTAGAAGTACCATTCTGGTTGTGGTATGGAAGATGGGCTGAAGAAAGCCTACTGCAATAGACTGAGCCTAGTGGATGCTAAGGAAGTCAGTTTAGGCAGCGATTCTGGGGATGAAGAAGTGGAGCGCATTCCAGAGTCTTTAAGGGGAGGAATAGGGCCTACAGTCAGACTGATTGTTGAGGGTTAGGAATAAAGATTCAAAGCTGAGTCCAGGCATCTGGTGGGACAAGTTTAATAGGTTTAAATGGGTTTAATAGGATGGATTTAAGTTGGAGGTGTTGTGAGACAAGCAGATGATATGTCCACTGGGAAGGTAGAAATAGAGGTCCGGAGATGAGGAGGGAGAGGTGAGCCACTACAAGAGATCAAACTTGTGGACTTGTGATCAGGCCAAGGACTATTGGATGCTAAGAAGAAAATAGAGCTCTGTGGGCAATACATGTAGTGAATGGGCACTGCAGAGACAGGGAAGAGCTGTCAGAAGTGCTAAGGAAGAAATGGGATAGGACGATGACCTATAGGATTTTTATAGAGTAAAAATCTGCCCTCCCCTGGAGTCCAGAGGAGGAGTACACAAACCTTTCATTCTGGAAAAAAAGGTAAACCAGTTTAGAGACTTGGGTTTTAAGTGTCTAGACTACAATTAATTAGCTATGACCTTTAAAAAATCATTTAATCTCTCTGAGACCCACACATAACTTATAAATGTCCCTGACCATCAAATACTGAGTAATTTTCTTTGCAGAATTATCATGGCCTCATTCAAAATGTCCCTTGGTGCCACTGCTGGAACTAAATTTTCGAGGTGAGATAATCCGGGGTCTGACTTGGTCTGGAATTTCTCAGCCATCACTCATGTGACTGAGTATCTGTGAGGCATGTAGTGTTACAGATACAGCACTCCAACCCTGTTGTCAAGAAAGCTTAAAACTCTTCACACAATTCTTAATGGAAGGAAACCGAAGGGGGAAGAAGAGTTATTTTCTGGTTTCTCAGTTTGTGAGGCAAAAGGTCAAGTCAAAGAGTCTATAGCCTTTGATAAAATACAGATGTCAAGAAAATAGGCAAGGGAGAAATCCATCAGAATAGGCTGTAGGACTGATGGGCTTCTAAATCGTTCTTATAAATGGTCAGAAAATGCTAGCTCCTTTCCAACTTATGCACATATTCCCTTTTCACTCATTCTTCTACATCACGAAAATGTATAACCTTTAGAACCATATCCTCATCTGGTCTATGACCTATGCCTCATCTGTGAGGTTTTTTTTTTTTTTTAAAGCACACGTTTTAATTCTGTTCAAAGTATAAATAGATTTTCACATACCAGCTCCTGCCAACAGAGTGTAAGTCGTTTCTTATCTAAAGTGGTCTGGTTCAACATCTTGGGTTTCTTCTCCGCTTCAGAGATAAAGGCACTATAGGAGAAGAATAATAATTCTGAAACTTACTTAGTGAAAATCCATTTATGCAATTCCAGAGATTAACAAAAGTGCTTTCTGCAATGCAATGGGAAAGTTGATGAAGCCACAGACCCAAGATTTCTCACTTAGAATTAAGCAATGGTGCACTAACTTTTCTAAGAGACAAAGTGAGGATTAGAAATGATACCCAGGGAGATCATGTGGTAGTTGTTTTTCTCCAGTTGACTTATTTCGCTAAGCATAATACGCTCTAGTTCCATCATGATCTCCCTGATATGAGGAAGTAGAGATGCAACAGGGGTGGGAGTAAAGGTGGTAGGAAAAGTAAAAATGAAAGAAGATGGGATCGGGAGGGAGAAAAACCAAAAGAGACTCTTAATGTCATAAAACAAACTGAGGGGGGTGGGGGGAAGAGGGGTTGGGTGAGGGTCGTGGGGTTACATCATATGTTTAAATAAAGCTTAAATAAAGTAAAAAAAAAAACTAAAAAGTAAAAAAATAAATACTAAGAATACAAAGCTGAAAAAAAAAAAAAAGAAATGATACCCAGACCCCACATTAATTTGGGGGAATAGGTGCTTGTTTTCCTATTTTTTTTATACATATGCATGATGATTGCTATCCAAGGTCATAACAAACACAAAATAATGCAGTTTTCCATCATCTTACACACTTAATACACACCAAGAGTTCCACAAAAAGTTGTATGTAAAAACTATTTTAGACTCAATACTGGGATATATCCTCACATGTCAAAAACTATACAAAAGACTGAGTAGTAACATTTTGAGGGATGATGTTAAAAATGTGCTCAATAAGAAAATGGTAGAGGTTATAAATGCAATTGAAGAGAAATACAATGGCTTTAAAACTTGGGGAAGTAGGGGCACCTGGGTGGCTCAGTGGGTTAAAGCCTCTGCCTTCGGCTCAGGTCATGATCCCAACATCCTGGGATCGAGCCCCACATCGGGCTCTCTGCTCCGCAGGGAGCCTGCTTCCTCCATTCTCTCTCTGCCTGCCTCTCTGCCTACTTGTGATCTCCGTCTGTCAAGTGAATAAATAAAGTATTTTTTTTTAAAAACTTGGGGAAGTAAGATATTGCCCTCATTAGCGATAACAAATGCAAATTAAAATCAATACCATTTTCACCCATTAAAAATTGGATAATGTTCAAAGTTGGTGGAGGAAATAGCTACTCTTCTCTAATAATGTTTAAGAGACAATTTGATAGCACTTGTCAAAATTTAAATGTCTGTATAATTTGTATAATTTGATCTAAAAATTAAACTAGAATTCTGTCTTTCAAAAATAACTAAAAAATTTTTCAAGAAAATGTCCACACAGTGATTCTTATCATAACATTGCTTATAAGTAGGAAAATAAGTAGAAACAACTAATATATCAGGGACCAGTTAAATATGTGATACATTGAGGACTATTGTGTACTACTGTAGAAAGATGCCAGTGATAGGTTGTAGAGAGGAAAAGCAACCTGCTGAGTAAAGTGTGCAACATTTGTGAAAAAAAAAATGGAGTGTTTTTAGGGACGTGTGGGTTTGCAAACACACAGGAAAAAAATCCAGGAGGACAAATCACACTTGTATCTGGAGAGTGGGATTGGAGAGAGAATTGAGCACACTTTTTTGTTATACATTTCTACACTTTTTTTTTTTTTTGGTAAGATAAGCACATAATACTGTGATTTAGAAAATCAAGGCGAGACAAAAGGAAACAAGGAAATAAAAGGGGGAGTCTAAGATACCACACTTCCTGTGAGGGGGCCAACATCATTGCACTTAGAAACCTCACCAGAAATTCTCTGTGGATATAATAGTCAAGTTATATAGTAGTCAAGTTATTTTTATTTTTAAAAAGAATAAGAAAGATTCTGCTTTGAGGAAGGCATCTTGTTGCTAAATGTCTATCTCTCTGAGAGCCATATAGAAATTCCATTGCAGTCCCAGGATGGACCAGCTCAAGGAGACGTGGTGGACACTTCTGAGTTCTCTCTCCCTTTCTCACAGGACGAAAAATCGGTGCTTTCCTCATCAGAATCAGAGTAAATGACCATGGCACCTGTTCCTCTTCATTCTTCATCTTTCAAACCCAGCCTGCTGTGGTCTGTGGACAGCCTCCTCACCTTCACATGACAAGTGGCCTGTCTCTTCTAGGCAGGGTGGGGGCAGGGGAAGGAGGACCTTGAGGTCCAGCTGCTTAACCATGAATGGGGGTTGGGGGGCAGAAGTCTACCTTGACCTAACATCCGCACTGCTTTCTCAAATCCAAGTTTACGAAATATAAAACTAACGTTTTGAGCTCTGACCATCTTAAATACGTTTTTAGTTGGTTGTAACTTGAAGAGAAAGGGGAATGATTATCATCCCAAGTAACCTCCAATATAGGAAATTATTGAGCTATAATTTGCCCATAAACAGTTTCTAAAAATATGAGATCATGGAGCTTTTTAAAGATGCTTAAAGAGAATTCCAGGTGGCACTTAACTCACAGCAGGAGTAGCACCAAAACATACTGCTTCTGTAATGAGAAATGAAAAAGAAAGATAGATAGAAATAAATATATATATTTATTTGTTTGCTTCCCTTTTTAATGCAAAAATGCGGGGTAACTGAGAGATTAGGAAAGAGGACTTACAAAGCAGAACATCAGAATTTAACTACTTAGCTACCCCCTCTCTACTAAGTTTTGCCTTCCATCAGATAAATCTCTGCTCTTTCTTCATTGCTTCCATTATAACAAATTCTCATTTCTGTTCAAGTCTTGAGCTAATTAAATTCAAGTGTTCATCCAGGTTGCTTCCTTATGTGATAGGCAGCCCCTATGATGTCCCCCAGTAATCTCCTTCTCCTCTTTCTTCTTGCCATTGGGTAATTCCCTCCCTTTGAATGAGCACTAGACCTAGGGCCTGGCTCATAGTAGAGTATGTCAAGGGTGATGGAATATCACTTCCAAGGAGAGATTATAAAAGACCATGACCTCCATCTTGTTGGCATGTTCTCTCTGACTCTTCTAGCTTGGTCAGTCTGATGAAGTCAGCTGCCATGTCGTGAGAGGTAGCCCACATGGTAAAGAATTGAGGCTGACTTCCAACCAAGAGCCAGCAAGGAACTAAAAGTCCTCAATCCAATAGCCTGTGAAGAACTGAGTTCCACAAATAACCACGTGAGTGGTCTTGGCCATGAATCCTGCCCACTGAAGCTTCAAAGTAACTACAGCCTCAGTCACTGCCTTGACTGTAGTGTCTGAGAGGCTCTTGGCAAAGGATCTGGCCAAGCCACACCTGGACTCCTGACCCATACAAACTGAGATTATCAATACTGTGTCCAGCCACTAAATTGGAGAATCATTTGTTACTCCATAATAAGCAACTAATATACTCTATTTTTAAATCTTTTATTATATTGTTTGCCACCTGGAATCAGAGACCTTAAATGGTTCTTATTGTATTATATAGAAAACTCTACTTGGGTGCCTGGGTGGCTCAGTGGGTTAAAGTCTCTGCCTTCAGCTCGGGTCATGATCTCAGGGTCCTGGGATCGAGCCCCATGTTGGGCTCTCTGCTCAGCAGGGAGCCTGCTTCCTCTCCTCTCTGCCTGCTTCTCTGCCTACTTGTGATCTCTGTCTGTAAAATAAATAAAATCTTTAAGAAAAAAAAACTCTACTAAATGGTATTTGATATGACTTATCCACCTAGTTGTCAAATAGTTGCTGAGTAGCTACTAAATGCAAAGAAGCATGCTGGGCTTAATGTCACTGGCATTTTTCTTGTTTCATTTAAAAGTCTCTGCAGTGAGTCTTTCCTTTCTTCTCTTTTTCTTTTTTCCACCTTTGCTTTATGCTCTAGTGAAGTGTCAGAAAGCAACATCGAGCCCGGAAGTGCCAGCTCAATTACTGAACAAAACAAAGATGAATAGAACACTATAAAATGCCCATCTAAATTCATGGAAAATCAACTACTTTCTAAGGTAATTAAAAGTTGATCCCATATAAGCTCAGCAACCCGTATGCCAGCTGTCTCTCCTGGTACCTGCTTTGACTGATGAAGTCACTGAGCACCGTCTTCATTTTATCTTCTGATGCTTTCTCTGAAATCTTGATCAATTCTCTCACTTCTTCTATACTTTCTTCCTGGAAACAAACCACAGAGGTGAAGAGATGAGGGGCAGATGGAGACACCGTAATGGAGACATTGATAATAATATCCCAGATATATTTTTTTGCTGATTTTGTTTTAGAAATGAGGGAAGATTTCCCTTATTTTCTTGTGCCTGCATTCTAATTTTGAAACTTGTTCTTCTTAACTGGAATCCGTCTAAATACAAGTCTTCCCTTGCGTTACTCAAACTCATCGTTCCAAATGGAGAACCATTTATTTAGAGTTTACCCTGTGGGGAAATCTTTTTTTTTTTTTTAAAGATTTTATCTATTTATTTAACAGAGAGAGAGAGATCACAAGTAGGCAGAGAGGCAGCAGAGAGGGCGGTGGGCGGCAGGCTCCCGGCTGAGCAAGAGAGCCGGATTCGAGGCTCAATCATGACCTGAGCCAAAGGCAGAGGCTTAACCCACTGAGCCACCCAAGTGCCCCACCCTGTGGGGAAATCTAATGTCAGGAAATACCTAACAAAGTAGAGTAAATTAGATATAATTTAAAAAACTTCAAAAGCAATGTTTAAGTCATTTGGTTATATGGGAATACAGCAGTACTGAATAATTCTAAATTTCAAGAATTATGAATTCTTCTGATCATAGGGGTTTGGGCAGGGGCGTGAGGTGTTAGAGGGGAGGAGGAGAGATTGCATATGACAATGGCCATATGCTTGTATATTTAATAACCATACTTTCCTTTTTAGGTCTAAATTCTAGTATTCCATCCAGTGGCTTGGAGGGATATAGCACTCAAAAGGCAATATACATGTTATTATCACTGCATTGCTAGAATTTACAAAAACTACATTCTCTACTACCCATCAAAGCTTGATATCTGGAGACATATGTTTCCCTCTTTCCCCTTCACTATAAGAACAGGTGGACTGGTTAAAAAATTAGGTATCAGGTCAATCTACCTCTGTTCAAATCCAGGCTCTATCCTTAAGTGAACTAACCCCCTTGGGCCCAGTTTCCTGTAAAATCAGGTAATAAAAGTGCCCACCTAATGCTCCATAGGGAGGGGTGGACTTCTTCAAACACAGCTTAGTACTTAGTAAACATTCAGTCATGTTAGCTGTGATATGCCAAGTACATATCATAAGTCTGGGCAGGGATCCCGGCACTGAGAAAGGTAGAAATGAATGGTAAAGGCAGGTATGGCCTCTAGGAAAACATTCTTGTTTCGTCAAGCCTTTTAGAAATAAACTATCTCCTTGGCCTGAAGGAGAAGCAAAACCAGTCTTACAAGGCAAGTCTACAGCTTCCACATAATGTGACACTAGACCAAGCATCCTCTACCACCTTCGGAATCTACCTCCATGATGCCTGGAATCCCCAAGGCCAGAGTGGAAACTGTGCTTCATACAACTAGAGACAGGATGATAAAGCAAATGAGAGAGAGAGAAATTTGTTCTTTCCTTAGCACAGTTTTTCATGGAATGAGAGGGTCACCTGGTGAGGCATGGCGGCACAGAAAGTAGAGGGCACAAAGAGAAATATAAGAACAGGCACAGATATCAAAGGGCAGGCTTAGGAGCTCAAAGAAGCAGAGGTCCCTGGGCTGCCTTCTTTCCGGGGGGTTGGGTGGAGCCAGCCAGCAGTCACTGCATATTGGCACGGTCATAAATGCTTCCATATGTTCAATCCCTCAAATAACTATTGGCCGCTTTCAAGTGTCAGGTCTTATGCCAGATGCCACTGAACAGTGAGAAATGGTTATTGAACAAATAAGCACACAAATCAATTCTAAAATACAGAGAGCTCTGAAGTAAAGCACAGGGTATTACGAGAGAGGAGAATAGGCAGAAGCCAGAAGAGTTCTCTGAGAGGTAGTTGAAACTGAGCTATGGAGGTTGATGGGTGACAAAAGAGAAGCATGGAGGGGGAAAAGCTCAGGATGAGGGAATGGCATGGAGGTGGCTATGAGGCATAAAGGAACTTCATTACTTCAAGAAACTGAAAGTCCAATGTGCTTGGAACAAAGGAGAAAGCATGTGAAAGAACTGAAGAGGTGGCAGGACTTCACCTATAAGATCTCTACCATGTTAAGGACTTAGAGTTTTATATGATTTGAAGCCAGGATCTATCAATTATGTGAGAAAGTTGTCAACTTCCCACCCTTTGGAGATCAGGAAAACAGCCTGTCCCTAGGTTCTGTAATGTTAAGAAGCAGAGCAGGGTTTCTAATCCAGATAGTTCTGTTTAAACTCCAAATGTATTCTCATTCCCTTGGGTCCACAGGATAGGAACTATTTGCCCTCCAATGAAGCAGCTGCAATTAATTTGTATTTAAATTGAGGCCAAGACCCTCTTCTGGATGAATAAAAAGATCCTTTTTGCCTCTGGCTTCCTGGTGTTCAAATCCATTACCTTTGAGAGTCACCTACCAGCAGGTCCACCATTTTCTCCAGCATGTTGGACCAGTGCAGCCTAAATGTCTGGTCTCCCCAAGAACTGATGAAATAGACACAGGGCTTCTTGGCCTCAAAAGGTAAATAGTTGTAATTCCTGTGAAAACAAGTTAGGTCTGGGTGTTACTTGGCCATCGGTATTATTCACGCAATTTCAACCACATATTTATGTTTTATACATTCTGAGTGTGGTGGGGAGGGGTGATGACAAAACAATCAAACTATTAACTCCATTCTAATCGGGGACCCGTGAAAAATAAACAATGAACAGATATGTAGCAACAATGGAGAGGTACTAACAGTCATCAGGCCCAGGCCAAAGCTTAGAGCTGAGCACCAGAGGGCAGGGTTTATCAGGCAAGCCTTCTGCAAGGAGGAACTTCCCATTCCAGTTGAGAGAGGAGAGGAAGGAGAAGAACAAACATGTTAACTTTAATGTCTATAAGCTACGCACTGTGTGAAAATCAGCCAAGATAACAGGTATGAATGAAATTGCTAGAGAACTGTAAAAGCTTAATACATTATTAATGAGGATGAAGCATGTGCCTCAATCTAAACTGCAGCAACCATGCCACCATCCATCCATCCATCCATCCATGCATCCAGGCATCCATGCATCCATCCATCCGTCCTTCCACCCATCTGTCCATCCATGCATCCAGGCATCCATGAATCCATCCATCTGTCCGTCCATCCACCCGTCCATCTATCCATGCATGTATGCATCCTTCCATCCATCTATGCATCTATGCATGCATCCATCCATTTGTTCATCCCTCTGTTCATCCATCTGCCCATCCGTCCATCTATCCATCCAACTGTGTATCCATCTGTCCATCCATCCAACTATGCATACATCCAATATTTATTGCTGCCAGGCATTGGTGTTGATAATGGACATAACCTGCTTGGTTAAGAAGGGACAAGAGGGGGCACCTGGGTGGCTCAGTGGGTTAAAGCCTCTGCCTTCAGCTCGGGTCATGATCCCAGGGTCCTGGGATCCAGCCCTGCATCGGGCTCTCTGCTCAGCAGGGAGCCTGCTTCCCTTCCTCTCTCTCTGCTTGCCTCTCTGCCTACTTGTGATCTCTCTCTGTCAAATAAGTAAATAAAATCTTAAAAAAAAAAAGAAGGGACAAGAGGGTGATGACATAGCTAGAAGGGGAGAAGTGGAGCCAAAGGAAATTTTTGAGGATGACGGTTGGATATGCTTAAATCCTGATGAGAAAAAGACATTTAACAAGGTAAGATTGAAGACAAAAAAGAAGGAACTAACTGGTCAGTTTTGGTCCCCATGAAAGAAAGGGATGGGGTGAGGCAGGTAAGGTGGGAGAAGTGTGGCAAAAAGCTGAAGTTCCCATCTAGTGATAGCTATAACATTGACTAAGTTTTCCCCAAACACCCTGTAATTTTTCCAGAAACAGCCAGGACCAAGAGAAGAGAAATGTAGAAGGAAGACCAAGGCAACGTTCTTGGAATGGGCAGGGTGAGACATGTGGCCCTATAAACATGGGCAGTGTTTGGAGTCACACACCTATAGAGGCAGAGAGAGGAGAGACAAAGGGAGTAAAAGCTTTGTTTCCATTCCAAAAAACTAAAGGGAACTTCAGCCTGAAAGAATGGATGGTTGTTCTTTTTAGTTCTCCAACACAAATTTCTTCTGGAGACCATAAAATTAGCAAAGGTATCCTATAATCTGTCCTGCAGAAAATGAATCAGCAGACATCCATTTAGAAAAGAAGCCAAATAAATTCTTGGCAGAGCCTGAGGTTGTTATTATAATGGGATAACAATAAATAAATAAAGTTAGAATCAAACTGCTCTTTCACTTCTTTTAAAATTATTGCACCAAGAATCCTACAAGATACATTCTCACCCAGTATTGTCCCTTGTTCCAAGGTTTCTATGGTTCAGATTATTTTGCACTAATGATGTTCAGGGCCTTTGTCTCTTGGATTCTCAGAGTCCCAGCATCTGGGTGGCTCAGTGGTTGGGGGGGGGGGGATTCCCAGAGTCCTCCTAGTCTTACTGGTCCTGGCACTGGGATGCTGTGAGTCTCAGACAAATTCAGTACAGATGGGAGCATGGCAGATGGGAGGGCACAATGAGGGCACCATATTGCCAGTGGGAAGAGATGGTTGCCAGTTTGAATGGCTGCCCTGACACAAGACCAGCCTTGTGACTTTGGGCAAGGGTAGCCTTAGAGTCCTGAGAATGAAATGATCATGGGATGTCCTGTGCTCTGATCTCATTCCTAAACTCCAGTCCAATACATAAATCATATGTGAATGCATGCATTATAAAACTGGAAAGCCCAGAACAAATGCAAGGAGGTATTTTAATGAAGATAACACACAAATCAAGGGGCTGTGTCTATACATATGTGCATGCATGTACACATGTGTCTATTATAGACACAGGATCCTCCAATTCAGTTGCTGCCACTCCAGTTAGCCACTATGTGGACAGAGCCTCAATATAGTGACTGAGGAATATTTCTGAGAGACAGAAAGTCCAAGAAACATAGCATGATTCATTTGGGTCTCCTTAAGCCGGCTGGCCAGCACTAATACAAGGTGGCCAAGGGTGCTTTGAGACCTCTCATTTCCTCCCAAACTGTTTCCACACTAGATCTCCTGACATTCTCACCTATTGTCAACAATGGGCTAGTCCAACAAGGTGGGGAGGTTTTCACTGCCTTATCCCAGTGAAAGGATGCATAGTGCCTCTGAGCAGTTTCAGAAAATTCTCCCAGAGTTGCAGATCCAGTCATAGGATCCATCATTGACCAACTCAGTTTTGAGGCTACATAGAAGCCATCAAGGGACTGGGGAGTCTGGGTTCCTTATTGGATGTGTGGAAAGGAGGTCAGACAACCAAGTATGGCTGCCAGGAAGAAAAAAAAAAAATCCCAAGGTAGGTGGTCCATGGGAGGGACATGATTTAGAAACTGTAGGATACACTCAAAAATGAGCAGATAAATAGCTAAGATTATTTCTACTTAGTCCTTCATACTTTGTCACAAATACTCTTTCCATGCTTAAGCCCCTTCCCATTCTTTAGGATGTTACCCTTTCTGTGACCTTTCTCAACTCCTCACTTCTTCCCCAAGTAACTAAGTAATCTGCCTCCTCTCTCTGCCCCATACCCTGGGCCCAACTTAGTTATGGTAATTCCTTAGTTCATTCAAAAACATTTATGAGGATCTACTACATTCCAGGCTTAGAGAGGAGCAGAAACCCAGGTGAATATGACATAGTCTATGTCCTCAGAGTACTCACAGTCTCATAGGGAGACAAACTAGTAAAAGCATCTTAATGCAGTGTGAGTGGTGTTTGGTGAAGAAATCAGACTTGGGATTTGGGGAAGGGAATGTGGGCTTAGCAGTGAAGGGTAATGGAAACCAACATTTCTGAAAACGGGGCTTGTTGCCTGGCACAGGGCAGAGCATACTCAAAGGCCCAGAAGCAGCAACAGCAGGACATATTTGGAGAACTACCAGAGGCATCGCATGGCTGCAGGAATGGCAGAGTTTGGGGAGTGACTGGAGATAATGGTAGAGAAATAGATGGGGATGGAAATAACAAGGTATGGCTTCAAAATAATCCTGAAAGCCACAGGCTGCCAATGAATGATATCAGAGTAACTGGCTCTGACAGATAATTTGGTGAATTTCTTGAAGATCCAAGCCAGGTAGGAAGTTGCTAGAATAATCCAGGACAAACATGCCAATGGCCAGAATTAAAGAAATGACCATCTAAATGAGAAATACTTGAGAATCAAAACTGACCAGACTTCATTGCTGACTGGATGTGGGAAGGAAGGGAACAGAGAGCAATTGACAACTTTTTGATGTGTGGTTCATAGGACATAGAGAATGGTAGGACTAGTCCATGAGATGGGAAAGATAGGAAGAGGAGCAAAGTTGTCTATGAACCTGCAATGAACCTTCATTGAAGACAATGAACCTGCTACAACTTTGAGATACCCAAGTTGGGGTATTTGGGTTTGCTGCTCAGGGAAGAGGGCTGTCTGGGGAAAAGATTTTGGGAGGCCTTGTTATCCTGACAGTGCTCAGTAAGCCATGGATCTGTGCCGAGAGAGAGAGTGTCTAGATTAGGAAGAGCAGAGAAAGCAAAGAGCACCAGCAATGTTTTTCCAATCTCCTCACATACAAAAGGGGAGAACTATGTTCTCTTATGAGAATGAAATGAGAAGATAAAGCTTTTCTCATGGCACAAGGCTCAGAACAAGAAGACTCTTGCTGGGTCTGGCTTTCCCTTCTTGTAAATCACATGGTTGGTGCTCAACACCACCTTCTTACAACAGAATTCTAGAATTTTACTTCTTTTTTCATGTTGAAAGTTTATGTGAGTTAAAGATCAGTGAGTGTTCATAGAAGTAGCCCAGATATTTTCTGAAATGGTCTTTTTTGGTAGAGGACAGTTGTTTTTTGAGTTCTTTAGACTGACCTCAGCAAAAACAAGATAAGAAATAATGTATCCAATAATCCCATTTACATAATGGCACAGAGCTCAGACGAATAGAGTAACTGTTAATAGGGTTTGGATTGAAATGTTAAATTCTGACCTTCCTACCTTGCTGTGCTTCAAAGTTATATATATGGTAATAATAGCCATCATCATTGTCCTGTCCTTAGATGAATTACCTGGATGTGACATTTGGAGAGTTGTCAACATGTCACTAAAGATTCAGTAGAGTAGCTAACAGACACATGAAAAAATGTTCATCATCTTTAGCCATCAGGGAAAGTCAAATCAAAACCACATTGAGATACCACCTTACACCAGTTAGAATGGCCAAAATTAACAAGACAGTTAAACACAAGTGTTGGAGAGGATGTGGAGAAAGGGGAAGCTTCTTACACTGTTGGTGGGAATGCAAGTTGGTACAGCCACTTTGGAAAAACAGTGTGGAGATTCCTTTAGAAATTAAAAAAGAGCTACCCTATGACCCTGCAACTGCACTACTGAGTATTTACCCCAAAGATACAGATGTACTGAAAAGAAGGGCCATATGTACCCCAATGTTCATAGCAGCAATGGCCACAATTGCCAAACTGTGGAAAGAGCCAAGATGCCCTTCAACAGATGAATGGATAAAGAAGATATGGTTCATATGTAGTATTCAATGGAGTATTATGCCTCCATGAGAAAGAATGAATATCCAACTTTTGTATCAACATGGACGGGACTGGAGGAGATTATGCTGCATGAAATCAGTCAAGCAGAGAAAGTAAATTATCATATGGTTTCACTTACTTGTGGAGCATAAGGAATAACATGGAGGACATTAGGAGAAGGAAGGGAAAAGTGAATTGAGCGATATCGGAGGGGGAGATGAACCATGAGACACTGTGGATTCTGAGAAACAAACTGAGGGTTTTGGAAGGGAGTGGGGTGGGAAGTTGGGCGAGCCTGGTGGTGGGTATTAAGGAGGGCATGTATTACATGGAGCACTGGATGTTGTGCATAAACAATGAGTCTTGGAACACTGAAATAATAAAATAAAATTTTTTAAAAGTTTAAAAAAAAGATTCAGTAGAGTGGCAATGACCATGATGTCCCTGCTTGTGCCTTTTTCCCATAACTAAGATTAAAAAATGATGTTTCTGGTTTTAGGGAAGAACTTTCAAACAGTCCCAGGAACAGATCAGACTCCTATTGTCAGAACCCTGGCTGTTCTCCCCTAATGTGCCTCCTACCTGTTCCCTTCTGTCACAAGTGGCTTCTCTGGGTGAGTGGTGGAGACCATAGGGATGGTAACATTGTGAGCTGTATCTCCTTCTCCTTCATGCAGGAGTGGAAGGCTGTCTTCTTCAGCTGATTCAGCTGACTTCTTCTTACTCCCATAATGGGACCCTCCATCAAGCAGGTTCCCAAAATTACCTATAGAGATGGTAGCAAGGGGAGAGAGGTCATGTATCAAAAAGCAGAATCAGGCTACGTGGCATAAAGATCCAAGGTCATATCCTCCCAGGACAGAGAAATAAGGTCTCAGTATGAAGATAGGAAGTGTGATGGTCAGACCAAAGAAATAAGATTAACAATGATGGTGAGTCATCATCTACATCCATCTTATGTTCTCTTTTGTAAAAACTACTTAAGTCACAAATTTATTGGATTCCATCTTCACTTGTTTCTGCTCCTTAGAAGGTCACCCTCCTCATGGGAATCAAGACCTCCTCTGATGGAATGCTCTTTCTTGGAAAGATTTTCCCAGCTGTACATTAGCACAGGAAGATCACTGGGAGTTACAATAACAGCACCCTCAATGTGCACAGAACTTCTCATGGGTTAACTCATTATACTCTTGCAATAGCTTTATAAAGAGTTATTGCTATTCCTAGTACATAGTTAAACTAAGACCCAGAGAAATCAAGAGCCTAGGAGTAATGAAACTAGGATTAGTAATCCAAGTCTTTCTAAATCCAAACTATACTCCTCATCCTTTTTTTAAATATGAAAATAAATCCATCCCTTCATATTGACTCTAGAGTAAACAAAGAATTATTCGTTTCTTTCTGAGGTGAAAACCTCTGCCAGAATGCTACCGTTTCTATGTAAGACAATAACACATTCATTCAAAAAACAGGTATAAAGCCAGTGCCATGCACCAAGCACCGTGCTTGCTTGCACTCACCGATAGAAACTTCAAAGCTAATGGGTTTGTCTCCAATCTTCCGGTCAATCATGGTAGCTTCAAAAAATGCTCCAAAAAGTAAAAATTCCTCACATTTTTCTGGTATAATCTATAGAAAGAAAAAAAATTAGACAGTTCTGGCTCTATTTTTTTTTTATTACCAGGAAGCTGAATTAGTGATGTTAATAGTCCAGATAGTCCAGGGACGCCTGGGTGGCTCAGCTGGTTAAGCAGCTGCCTTCGGCTCAGGTCATGATCCCAGGGTCCTGGGATCCAGTCCCACATCGGGCTCCTTGCTCGGCAGGGAGCCTGCTTCTCCCTCTGCCTCTGCCTGCCTCTCTGTCTGCCTGTGCTCGCTCTCTCTCTCTCTCTAACAAATAAATAATTTTTTTTTAAAAATAGTCCAGATAGTCCAAAGTGAATAAGCATTTGAATTTCAGTGTCAGCCTGAAAGGGAACATCATTTTCCCCGCCTCATCAGACAGGCAGGAACCAGGACCTACAAATTACAAACCAAAATTGAGCCATCTATCTAGAATGATGTAATCTCAACCTTCTGAGCTTCTACCTTGCAATTAAAATCTGCTTTTTTTTTTTATTTTAAAGACAAAGATTAGCATGTGTATCTTCCACAGTACTATTGGTAAAACACAGGTTTGGAATCACTTTCAAGTGAGCAGCCATTTAGAAATCAGAGAATCATAGGATCAAATCCTTACATTGTTTTATGGATTATACAGGATGGTCGCATACATTATGTTTGTTCCTCAACAACCCCAAGAGGTTGAAATCTGGATCATTCCCATTTTACAGGTGAGGAAGCTGAGGGAACTAAATTTAAGGTTGAGTTTATTAAATTTCCCAAGTATTCTGACCACAGACCAGGGCTCTTTGAACTCTACCATGTGTTACCCCAACACCTTGGTGCTGCTCAAAGACAGACCTTACTTCCTGAAATAACACAAGCCTGGATAAAAGAGACAGAAGGGCTATGCACTTGCATGAGCATCAGTCCACCCAGTGCATCCAGGACGAGCTATAAGCATGTGGAGGATCCCAGGATCACATCTGCTTTTATACTGAAAGGGGCCTTGGAGGTCATCTGCTCCATCTTCCTTCTACCTGAATTAACTAAAGCTCAGAGAGGCTAAGGGGCTCCTGCAGGTCACACACCAAGTTAAAGTCAGCCAAGATTTCAGGCTCCACCAAGTGTTCCCCCACAAGGAATCCTACATTGTGGAAGACAGGACCATGACGGGTCACAAGATGGGAACCATCCCAATGCAACCACAACTGTTTGTAGATGACTCGTATTGATGTGGAACAGGTTGATAGTTCAGAGAACAGATGTAGCTGAGACACTGACACAGCATCACATTTCTGAACAAAGAGGTTGAATGAGCTGCCATACAGTCTGTGCTTCCTGGTTTCACAGTTGGATTGATTAAATTCGATGGAAAAAGCAATAAGATTCATCTAAGGAAAATAAACAGCTGCAGATTTAGAGCTGAAGAACCTCATTCAATGAAGAGCCCTGAACCCTTTCACTTCAAGAGCCAACAGGTCTCAGAAAGGTCTCAGACCTTTCCTTCATACAGGAGCCTCCTTGCTGTTGGCATCAACAGGAAATGTTTCTACTGACCAGAAAATGTTGGAAAGGGTGGGGACCCAGTTCTGGATCTTAGTCACAGAGCACACAGCCCTCCCACCTGCTGCCACTGTATGCATTGGCTATAAATGAGCCACTTATCTTGCCTTTCTGGGGTCAAGTTTACTCTCTGGGAGGAGGTTAAAAAGCATTTGAAGACCTGATGGGAATATAGGCCATGTAGTCTAGAAGAGAGATGGCAGACTTCCTAGCCACGTAAATTTTTCTTCAAATCCCAACTCTGCTACTTCCTAGCTGGTTGACTTTAGGCAAGTCATGTCCATTCTCTGGTTGTCACTTTCTCTGTCTGTGAAATAAACATTGTCATAGGGCTTACAGGGGGTAATAATGAGATCATCCACACGGAGCACCTTGTATAAAGCCTACACATAACAATGCCACAAGAATGGTAGTCATGATGAGTATTTCAACAGATAGAATTAATCTCTTAATCCTGTCCATCCTTCAGACCTAACTCAAATGGCTTTCCTCTGGAAGCATACTTTGATTTCCTGAGTTTGAGGAATGATGATGGTCATGTTTACTGAGTACTTATTATGTGTCAGGTGTGGTATTAAGACCTTTACCTACATTATCTCATGTAATTCTCATAACCACCCTAGGAGGAAGATGCTTTATTTTATCCTGTTTAAAGATGAGGACAATGCAGTCTGTAAAGGATTAAAATATCTGTCCAAATGTTTATTGAGTACTTACTATGTGCCAGGCTCTGTTCTTAGCACTTTGCATGTATTAATTCATTAAATCCTCACTGTGAGCCCATGAAGTAGAAATTATTATTGGAAATAAGCATAAGGAACTTAAGTCATTTGACCAAAAATTCAGAGGCAATGTTTCTCCAGAGGCTGGGCAGTAACAACTGCCACATCTAAAATCCAGCTGTCTTACTTGAGAACCCAACATATTAATTATTATGCTTCATTTACTCCATAAAATATTAGCATTTTATATGTAGCTCCTTACTGCATGTTTCACTTTTTACTTCCTGTACATTTATTTTGTATGTCTTACCTCCCTTTCTATATCATAATTTCCATGGAGTCAAACTCTATTTGTATTCCTACCAATATTGAGGATGTTGTTTTAAAAAAAGAAGCTAGTCAGTACAGGTTCACAGAATTTGAAAATGAACACATCTATCAGATTAGTTATGCTCTGTGAAAGCTTGGCATAGGGAGATAATCTTTGATGGTGGTAATGAGGGTGAGCTGGAAAAGCCAATGTCATGGGATCTCATTTGTCGAGGTATGCAATGAAAGCATGGCTGCAGCAAGGGAGATAGGAGCTCAGGACCCTGGAGAGTTAAAAAAAGAAGATGCTGCAAGAAGAAATATCACCATGTCTGAAGCTGTAGAGGCTCTGGAGAAGGTAGAAAATATGTCCACAAATCCTTGGACACCCTCCACTCAAAAGATGAAGTCTAATTCCTCTCCCCTTTCAGTGTGGGCTGGGCTTAGTGACTTGTTTCTAACAATTAGAACGTGGCATAAATATCAGTGTGTGACTTCTATGGGTTTGGTCATAAAAGACATTGACATTTCTGCCTTGTTCTCTCTTGGATCATCCAGTCCACTAAGGGGGATGACAACTGCCATGAAGATACTAAGAAGCCTGGGGAAGGGTCCATGTGGTGAGGAACCAAGTCTTCCTGCCAACAGCCATGAGAGTGTGCCATCTTGGAAGTGGATCCCACAGTTCCAGTCAAGCTGTCAGATGACTGCAGCCCCTACCAACATCTTGATTGAAACCTCATGAAAAATTCTAAGTCAGAACCACCAAGCTAGGTATTCCCAAATTCCTTGCCCACAGAAAAAAGTTGCTAAATTTAGGGGTAATAGTTATATAGCAATAGATAACTAATAAACCCAGCAAGAAACTGACCCAAACAAGAAGCCAAGATGAAGAGAGAAAGGAGAAATAAGGGTTTGAATATGACCTGAATTTTCCCTCTCCTACTACTTCTCCTACTACTCCTTCTATCCAAGAACCTAGATGAGCTCTTGGACTTGTAAAAAATGTGCACTCTACATAAATTCCAAGCTACCCTTGCTTTCTGCTAGAATTTTTTTTAAGATGGCCTTAGCAAAATATCTTGAAGATACTGACATGGATTAAGAAAATCTTCTATTAGGCCTTTCTACTTGGTAATTCCTGTCTAGAAAAGAATGGCCAGTCTCAATAGTAGGAAAGATTGCTACAGAATCAGATACAATCAGATATCAGCATAGGTGGCTACCTAAGGTACCCACAGTTTCTGGAAAGTCCAAAAAATATCATTTCCAAAGTTGGCACATATTCTGAAAAAATACACAAAAATACAAACACATCAAACAATGTCTTCTAATCACAAGAAACTAACAATACACATTTCCAGAGAATATTTTCCAATATACAAGTTCAAAGAGGAAAGCTGGGGAGGTCCACAAAATATCCAAAGTAGGTCCATAAAACAGGGTGGCAAGCTCTGAACAAATCATAAACACTGTCACAGTAACAGCAAATGTACTACTGTCTTACCATAAACATGCAAAAAACCCTATCGATCATTTTACAGGCATTCCCTCATTTACCCAGGAGATGCCTATGACAAAGAGACTATTACTACCCCATTTTGTTGATGAGTAAACTAAAACATGGAAAGGTGTTACTATCAGAACCATGAATAGAATCAACCCTCAAGATTTCCAACCCTGAGCTCCAAGCTCTTCCCCACACTGCTTCTTAAGATGTATTAGATCCCAGCAGTTAAAATGAGTGGCTCTACCAAGGCCAAGGTGACCCAGACCACCATCTCTGCCTTTCTCCACCCAAAATGATTGTCTGGTTGACCTGAGAAACATACTCACAAACACAAAATCATCCAGATTGAGAGCTAGAATCCACTCAACTCTGCTGCTAATGAAACACAAGTCCCTTCATTTGCTTAACTACAAAGCAATCTTGCTACTCTAAAAAGTTGGTGGATGGTGCTTGGGTGGCTCAGTCAGTTGAACTTCTAACTCTTGATTTTGGCTCAGGCCAAGATCTCAGGGTCATGAGATCGAGTCCCACATCGGGCACTGAGTGTGAAGCCTTCTTGGGATTCTCTCTCCCCCCCTCCTCATCCCCCCACTCTTTCTTTCTCTCAAATAAGCGATCAGACAGTTAAGGGGATATTCACAGTTTGTATTCATCTTGGAGACCCAGATCTCTTTCCCATCATACAGAACTAGGCTAGAAAAATGCTAATGTGTTTTATGTTGAGTAATAGGCATTCTTTGAATTGTGATTTCTTAGGCAGAGGAATAGGTTTCTCAAATTCTTTCATCCTAGCTTGTCACTCACTCTTCCTCCTCTTCATCCCTCATCTCTCATTACCTCACATCCAGAGCATATGCTAGGCTAACAAAGTTCAACAAAATCAGACCACAGATAGAGCTCAGTCCGTTCCCCACCCCCATTTTCACCAGCTATCCCAGAACACTTTTATTTCCCTTTCACCTTGATTCTCATGGGATTCCATGTTTTGGGGGAACACTGGAGGGATTGATCATGAGCAGATGGCTGTGATGTGTCAGGAAGAGGCAGTGGATTGGCCCAGAATGCAGGGCTGGGCCAACACACTTTATGAAGGGAGAGTGAGACCTGTGCATGCCTTTGGGAGCCTGTGGGAGCTGGGGTGGCAGGTGCTACCTTTGCTCTGGGCTCACCTCGCGGGGTTTGTGGAGCAGGCCTCAGACCTACCTGGGGGGGCACATCAAAAGGTTCCACCTCTACCTCTGTTGAGTTGGTCTTGTCTGAAACCTGCTGCGATTTTCCATCATCAGTTTTGTCACCCTTGTCTTTACTGGAGCCTTTGGAAGATTTGGAATCTTTGTCCTTTGAAGACAACTTGAGCTCCTTGAGTGTCTTGGAAAATTTAGATTCCTGCGACCCTCCCGAGAGGATCTCCACAGCAATTTCCACCAGGATTCTGCCCCTGAATGACACGCCTTCTCCAAAGCCTTCATTCAGTTCCTGGTAGTCGTCCATCAGACTGTGGTTCCTGGGTGAACCATACAGGTTAATCCAAGCAGGTCCGAAGGTTGGTAGAAAGCCTGTAAAAGCCCCACATTTTAGTTGCCCGGTGATGTTTCCAAGTTGATTATTTCTTGCTTTATGAAAATTGTGCACACTCATTTAAAATGTAAAATATACAGAAAAGGCAAGCGAAAATATTTACAGAATATCCCATCCCCATAAGAGCCACAATTGCCACTTTGCTATATTTGCTATATTTCTTTTTGACAAGTCCTTCTTGCATGCACACATTTACACTTTTTCACAGTTGTCATGATACTACCAGTGCCAACATGCATCCTTGTCTATTCATTCATTCAGCCCATGTTCATTGAGTCGTGACACGTGCTGGGCACCAAGCTAGACACTAAACACAGAGCCCAGTGGAGAATGAAGCAGAAACAAACATTAAACAAGTAAATATTTACATTATAAGTGCTAAGCAGATTTACCTTATGCAGAAAGAATAAATAACAGGCTGAGGAGGCATGGAGAGGGGTCAGGCAGAAAAAAGAGAGATTCTGTCCCAAAGGAGATTCAATTTTAAGAAGGAGAGATACTGTGTTAAAGGGGATAAAAAGATTTTATGGCCCCTGATGTCTAGTTTTCAAAAGTATTTTATACATTTCTTTGAACACCATCAAGATGTTTCTGAAAAGCTGGAGTAAAACATGTTTACATCAAGTTGGGGTATTCTGAAGGTGGTGTGCGTTCTGCATAAGGCAATTCTGTGGCAAACACTTCCACGATAGGAAGACTTAAACAGTAGGTATTTATCGAGGTCTTTCTGTGGTGTCACAATGTGAGAGGCATAAAAATACATAAATCTTGTCCTCTGTTTCAGTGAAACCTTTGGTATATACATTATATGTACACAGATACACATATATATGCATAAATATATTCATCAATTAGCATTGATTTGTGGTGCAGAGAAAGATTGCCTTGGGATTTTAAGGAGGGAGGGTTTGTTGGGATATTTAGAAAGTTATCACCTGATAAGTTAGATTTTGCAGATAAAGAAAGTATAGCTCTTTCCCCTGACCAGTGGATTCACTGGGACTCCTCATTCCCTCCCTGGCTCTCTGAGTGTGCAGCCAGCAACACCTTCCTGCAACACTCATGTGCTTCTAACAGTGAGTTAGGGGCACAAAATCTTCTGGGCTATTTAAACATGTAAAAACCATTCTTAGCTTGTGAGCCATACATATGTATTTGGCCAGCTGGATGTAGCCCATGGACCATAGTCTTATCAATGTCTGATCTAATCTAAACTCTTCATTTTTCATTTATGAAACCTAAGGCCCAGGGATGGGGAGTGACTACCTCAAAGACACACTGTGATGCTCACAGAACTCCTGGGACCAGGACCAAGCTTCCTGGCTCCCACAGGCAGCCTCCATCTACTGCCCTGAACCAAAGCACAAACCACAAAGAACATGGAAATGCCTAACACACTGCCTGCTCCACTCCTTTCGTTATAAAAAGGAGGGCTTCCAATCAATCATTTTGTGACCCCATTTCCAAGTCAGACACATGAGGCTTTACCCTTGTCTCCATCCTGTTCATTGGAGATTTTCTTTAGGTCGATGAAATGGGTGGCCAGAGCTACATCATTCATGCTGCCTTCGTCCCACACCTGGATTTTCACCCTCCGACACAAAGGAGGGAACATTTCCTTGAAGACCACCTGTTCATGCCACACAGGATCAGCACAGTTCTTCTGCACTGTGGTTCGCCCCTAAAAACAAAGCCAGCAAGACGTAAGCCATCAAAAGAAAGGAAAGAGGCCCCCTGAATTGACTGAAGAAAACTCTTCAAACCAGGAAATATAAAGTAAGTTGCCAGAAATAATGAACCTGCTTCCACCCAACACCCATGGAAATCTGTTGCATCCAGGAACATCACAGTAGCCCCTTCCCCTTATCCACAGGGAATGCATCCCAAGACCCTAGTGGATGTCTGAACCCGTGGATAGTGCTGAATCTTACATATACTATGTTTTCTTCCTAAAGATGCATACCTATGATAAAGTATAATTTATGAATAAGGCACAGTAAGAGATTACCAACAATAATATAGAAAACTTAAAACAATATACTGTAATAAAGAACACCATAGATCTTAGCAATCTCAGCGAACAATTTAACTTTCACCTTTTCACTTAAAGGAAGCACTGCTTCTCTTTGGTGTATGTGAATTGCCAGGACCACTCCTCCTGCATCTAGGGGACATTATTAAGTAAAATAAGGGTGATTTGAACACAGACACTGCCATAGTGCCACAGTGTACCTGATAACCCAGGTGGCTTAAGTGACTAACCATAGCCAGGGCTGACTTGCTGGATAAATGGATGATTCACATCTGGGCAGGATGGAGCAGGATAATGAGAGATTTCATCCTGCCATTTGGAGTGGTGTGCAATTTAAAACTCAATTTTTAAATTGCACACCAATTTTAAATATTTTATTTATTTATTTGTCAGAGAGAACGGGAGCGAGCACAGGCAGACAGAGTGGCAGGCAGAGGCAGAGAGAGAAGCAGGCTCCCCGCTGAGCAAGGAGCCCAATGTGGGACTTGATCCCAGGACGCTGGGATCATGACCTGAGCCGAAGGCAGCCGCTTAACCAACTGAGCCACCCAGGCATCCCAATTGCACACCAATTTTAAAATTGCAAATTTTAAAACGCAATTGTTTATTTCTGGAATTTCCCATTTAATAATTTCAGGCCATGGTAGGCCCTGAGTAACTGAAACCATGCCAAGCAAAACCACAGATAAGGGAGGGATACTGTACTAACATCCTACTCTGCACCAGACACCATGTCAGGCTTCAGGGACAAAGAAAGTAATTATGAGGAAGTTCTCATAATCACAGGGGGGCTGGGATAGGACCAACCTGCCCGTTTTGAACATGAATTGCTCCATGCATCTCCAGGAATGCAGCAGATATAGTTAGACCCTGAGTTTGTGTCTTATAAAATTAGGGCTTCATGCAAATCACTTCCCCCTTCTGGACCTCAGTTTCCTTGTCATAAAATGGAAATGATGCCCTATATGACTTAAGGGATCTAAGTAAAAAATACTCCAGTGTTCCAGTAGCATATACTGTGCAGGCAGAGACAACATGTATGCCAGCTGAAGCTTCAAAGTCCAGCCAACCAGGTTTAAGCTGTGACCATGTGCCCAGGCCCTGGTACCTTCAATGGCTTTTGAGCAGGGAACAATAGGGAACAGAGATATCTAGTCATACTCAGGACAAGGACTCCCTAGGGAGACTGGGGAGCAGATTGGGAGGCAGGTAGTAGCGATGTTATGCAGCCTGAGGACTGGGTAACAGCTCAGAGAATTAGCCAGAGGTAAGGAAGGAGATCTATCTGCCTGGGTCCTAAATCGGCGATACCCCATAGCCCCTCTCCATGATCTCAAATGGATAGTGAGTGGGTTACCACCACACCCACTGTCCTGCCATGTGACTCAACACATTTTGTGACAAGCCTTCTCTCATAAAGCACTTCCTAAATGTTATTTTAATTGATTTCATTTGATTAGAAATATCCTAGGTAAAGAGCCCTGGCCCTGGTTTGCTATTGGTGATGTCGACATTCCTTACCATCTGCCCAGCAAATGACACCTCCACGAAGGGGTCCACAAGGTCCTTATTGTCACCCACAAATGCTTTTGTGACGTTCGCCATGATGCTGGAGTTCATTTTGGGCAACCCCTCTGCTTTGTAGAGTCTCACATAGAATCTGGCCCAGGGTCTCTCTGATGGAAACCCTTGAGGGATCAAAAGGTTCCTTGAGGGAGAACAAAAAACAAAAAACAAACAAACAAAAACTCACTTAGAAGAAGGGAGAAAAGGTAGAAGCAATTTAGAGACAGAAAGAAGGACCCTGATGTAGGAGAAAAAACTGAAAAGATCAGGATTCAACACTAAAATGAGTTTTCTTTGTGGTATAAATGGCAGCAAAGGGTAAGAACAGAATGAATGCTAATTCCTTCAAGTTCTTGAATTACAGCATAAACACCATGTCCCACTCTGCACTTTAAAAAAAGACATTAAGTCTTCCCATTTCACAAACCGCTGGTTGAAATGATGATTCCTTCAAAGAAAAATCAGCCAAATTCAGATAAATAGGATAAGCTGAGGAACAGCTTATCTATTTTGGGTTATTATAGGGAAACAGGCTGTCCTTGTCCTAGAAGCTGACCTCCCAAAGGCTAGTGACGCATCTTGGATGAGACACATCTTGGTGCCTCTGATAGAGCAGAATCCCGGGTAGACAAGCCATGAATTTGGCAGTTCTCATGTGCACACAAGGAAAGGGAGGGAGAGGGAGGAAAGAGAGATGGAAACTGGGACATATCATTTCTCTTGCATGACCCTAGATGGGCCTGTCTCACTTTTCTATTTGCTCCTCGGCATTGGGGGTTTTGGGGTTGGTCTTCAAGACGTCGCCTTTCCCAGTCACGCTGATGTCACACTTCAGGTACCCCTTCGTGCCAGTCCTGATGTCGCCAGGGTCTGTGAGTAGGGCCCACTTGTCACAGAACTGATGACCTGTAAAAGCGTCCTGACAGCTCAGATCCTGTGCACAGCTGGACTTAGCTGGTGCAACCAGTCCTGTCCAGCACCCCAGGCAGCGGCTCTTCCCAGTATTCCTAGCCTCATGCTGCCTCCCTCCCCTCCATCCCCATTTCTTTTTGTTCCCAACCTCTTGTCTGTCTTCTCCAATCTGCCACAGGTATTTGGAAAGGCTTCTACCCAGTGCTAATCGCCTGGACAGGTTCTTAGCTTGGATAGGCTTGGAGAACATTAATGGAGTAGAGAATTCACATATTCTTTCACAGGCTGTAAATGGGGCTCATGCATCTTTTTGTTTGGTGTACAGTCCAAACTTTAAAAGCTCTTAGAAAATCTAGACCTCTGGCTTATGTAAAAAATTTTTTAAAAAGCTGTCAGATCTGCCAATACAGAATGTACAGTTCCACGTGTTAGCAGGTGGTAAGGGAACTGAGAGGCCACTGCGCCTTTCATGTGGGTTGTAAGTGTTCCTGTTCTCCACAGTCTGCAGCAGGCCTTATTAGCCCTACCCACTGCACTCTGATATACCCAGGGCCTGGCCCCCTGGACTCATGGGAGTTGGAATTGCTTTGAAGAGAAGAGACCTTTCATGAGAAGATCTAGATCTGTTGATGGCCTTCTTACTTATCAGCTCCTGACCTTGGACAAATTACCTGCCTTCTCTGAGTTTCACTTTCCTATAAATCAGAGATAATAAGAATTATATAGCAAAACCTTATATGGCATGCCACAGCCATTACTCTGAGCTAGGTTCTATATGAAGCACTTTATATATCAACTTAATCTTCCAACAACCCTGGAAAGGAGGTATGATTTTATCTTCATTTTCTCAGATGAAGAAGCTGAGGTGCAGAGTCATCAAGTCATTTGCCCAAGGTTGTACAACCAGGAAAGAGCAGGGTGGAATTTGAAGCCAGGCTATCTGGCTCCGGAGTCCATATGTGTAATTCCTATGCCACCTTTCCTGCCTGTGTCACACAGCATCACAGGTCTGAATTATAGACAGAGTTTGTTGGAGGAAGAAAACATGAAAAAGAACATTGTCATTAGATTGTAAATGTTGCGGGAAAGGACGAGGGTTGCTCCAATTGTGTAACTGAGTGAGTGGGTCAGTGGATGGGCACACATATGAGTTGACCATCAGGTGTGGCAAACTAGGAGGTGAGTAAGGGAGAGATTGCAAAGCAATGCTTCCTTACCAGGCTGGTTGTACACAGTCCCCAGGTCTACTTTGAAGGAGCCGATCAGTATGCTGCCTATCAGCTTGTGGTGAAAAACCTAAGGAGAGATGAAGCAGTGAGTCCAGCTGTAATAGATTTCTCTTTGAAGATCAATCTGTGAAATGGGTTCATGACACCTCAGTGGGGATTCTAGACCTTGACGTTCGTCTGGCCTTCATTCTTCTCTGGAGCCTGACATTTGGTCATCAAGTGGAAAGGGCATCCAGAACATCTCACCTGGACCTCTTCCTCCCAGCAGGTTTTCAGCTATTGAAGGACACCTAATAAATCTCACTCACTGAAAAGTATCTTTTTAAACCAAAGTGAGCTCTGGTACAGCTCACACCTTTTAACACCCATCTTTGCCTACTGAAATTCTACCCATTTTTCATTGCCTAGAACAAATGTTGCCTCCTCCAACCAACCTTCCCTTATCCCCCACAGCTGAAAGTCCCTTTTCTCTCCTAAACTTCCACCATACTCTGCGCACAACTTACTCAGAGAACCCACCACACATTGCTTTCAGAAGTTTGGGACGTGTACAATAGTCAGAACAAAGGAAGGGTCATCCTCAATATTTTATCTGATCAGAAGTCAGCGGCAGAGGCCCAGGCTGGAGACAGCAACACAATTTAATGCAGGGCTATCAAGATGAGGAAGTTCTAAAAGAAAGCAGCAGAGGTGGTACAGGGTTCAGAAGGTACACAGATGAGAGACTGCTGAAGGAGCAGGAGTAGTTTACCTTTAACTCAGTAAAGAGAAAATTGAAGGTGTGGAGGAGGGATAATTGTAACTGAAGTATTTTCCAATCTTGGAAACACTACCGTGTAACAATAGGGAGTAGGTTCCCCATGTGGATCCCATGTCACAGGAAGAGAGACACATCTCACTACAAGGACAGGTTTTATAACAGAACTTCCCAGCAATGAGTGGGCTTTTCTAGAGATGGTGACCATCCATCACTGGATATAACCAAGCAGTATGCCAAAAACCCCATGTCATAGAGGTGGTGACAGGGGTTCCTGTACCAGCTGCGTTACACTAGAGGGTCTCTGGGCTTCCTTCTATGACATTCTAGGAGTTCCATGAATCAAAAACAGTTTCCTACTTTCTTCTACCCACCACATGCATGGCCTTGTTCTTAATAGGTGTTCAGTAAACATTCAATGAATTAATGAATGATTAACTGATCGAATGATGGGTGAATGGAAGACTTTTGGGGTTTCTAAACAACTCCTTTTGGTGGAGGCAACTAATAAATACAAATTCAACTGACTTCAGGAAATGAAGAAATGAAGCTCTTTCAGTCTCCCTTTCTACACTTACTACCTTGCCCAAACTTTGCAAGGGAGTTAAGAGAACTGAGGGCAAGTAAGTACAGCTTGGCTCAAGGGGAGGAGTTATTTAAGGCCACACATACAAAGCTCACTTCAAACCTCCCCATGATTGCAGTTGCCAACGTGGCTTCCCAAAGGCCCCAGCAAGAACATAAGCCTGACTCATGCTCTCTTCTCAGTGAGTCAAAGGCATCTGGGTCCCTGTGGGCACAATGGGACATAAGAGCCCACATGGGTCTTTAAACAACACAGGAGACCTCCTCGAATAATCCATCCACCAGTCTGAGTGCCAGGTACCCTGCTGTGAGCACACATGGAATTATAGGGACTTCAAGGAATTCCACAGACAGAGTGCTGGGGGCCCTGCATGCCTGGGGTCACTGGCAAGGAAAAGGTCTTTGGCACCACCATGGTCTGCTACAGCCTGGCTCTCCCACTAGCATCTTCTTACTGTGCCCACCCCCTCTTTCTCATGTCGAATTTATTTTGGACACATTGACTTTTAGCTCACGGACTACCAGAAAACTTGTATTAAACACTCCCCTCCAAAGGAAGTTTTCCCTTAAAATCTTTGGTCTCTGTCCTTAAGAGTCACTGGGGAAGCCCGAAGTATTCTCTTCTTCCAAGTTAGGGAAAGAAAAAAGGCAATATCAGCTTTGGTCCTCAGTCTGAAAATCCACTGTCCCACAGACAGTCATGACCCTTGTCTATGTTATGGTATAAAAATCTAGCTATTGTTTGTCTGAAATTTAGACAGTTCCCCAGGGCCCAGCTACTCTGCTGATCTCCCAAACAGGTGGTTGCCAGAGCTATGCAATGTAACAAATTCTTAGGCAATGCCCCGGGGCCCGAAATATCTTCTGCACCACTTGTCATCAGGACTGAAATTCAAATTAAGAATGTCTGGCTTGGGGCACCTGGGTGGCTCCCTTGGTCAAGCATCTGACTCTTGGTTTCAGCTCAGGTCATGATCTCAGGGTTGTGAGATCAAGCCCCACAATGGGTTCCACACTGAGTGTACAGTCTACATTAGATTCTCTCCCTCTCCCCCTGCCCCTCCCCACTCGTGCTTTCCCTCTCTCTAAGAAAATTTAGATAAATAAATAAAGGCTCTTATTTTTTTTAAGAATTTTGATTCTTGATAACTTTTCATTCTTCAAGAGTCACATTCTTCAAGTGCCCCCGAACAAGAGAATATAATAATTCCACCATTACCTAAGACTTAATGCAGGACCTATATATAATATGTTATATCTATATCGCTATGTACATATATCATGTAAAATATATAATAAGTATAATATAATAAATATAATGTAATATATATTCTAGAGATAGGTGGATGGTAAGGATAAGCAAGGAAGTCTCCAAGTCAAGTTTTGCCATCTTCAAAATTCTAATTAGGGTTGGTGTTACTGCTGAGGAAAATATTTCCTCATTCTCCACATGTCTTGCATTGGTACACAAAGTATGGAGTCTGTCCTTTCAGAACCATTAGGAGGAGAGCACTTACCCTTCCACCACTCACTTGGCCTCTCTCAGGCATGCAGAGCCATGCTAACCTCTTCAGTGATTTCCCAGACTGATGAGATAAATGCAGTCTGTCACCCACTAGTCTGTCTGTCCCTTTACCAAATGATGTGAGGTTGGTATCAATCCTTTCTGGCCCCCATTCTCTCTCTTTTGGGCTAGTACTTTTGCATGGTTACTCCCTTCCCATTCCTGTCCTCCATGTGGTGGGCCACCTGGATAAGGTGTCTGGCTAGACCAAGAAGCTTCTCTGTCTCTACTGTTCAGACATGATCTGTGGAGACAGGAATTCACCCATGTTGCTGAGGAAGGGTCTATGCAGCAGACACAATCCCCCATGAGCAGGTCCTAAGGTCTACACTCAGAGGCAGCTCTGAAGAGGCCAAATGGCAACCACTTGCTCCAAATCACATTTCCGGATCAGCATTACTGATATATTTGGTTCCTTCCTGATGCCTTTTCCTACTTCTCTATTCATTACCAACTAGGAGGGGGTTAGCAGTGTGATTAATTTCATTAGTGTGAATATTATCCCAAGAGAGAAACACTAACAATTCATCTCATAAAAAGAAATAAATCAACTCAAAATGGCAATCTGTCAAGATGGCATTTGAAGGATGTGTTGGAAATTCCCACATTAGTAAACTCTACAATTCAATTCATGATGGCTTGAGAGTAGCTTATAACTCGTTTTCAGGAAGCACAGATTTCCTTGAGGAGATTTTCCTTCCCAAATTCTTCCACACTAGTTATTTCATGTTCCTCCTGTTGGTTTTTGTTTGTTTGTTTGTTTGTTTGTTTAAGGTATTATTTATTCATATAACAGAGAGGGAGAGTACAAGAAGGGAGAGCAGCAGGCAGAGTGGGAGGGAGAAGCAAGCTCTCTGCTGAGCCAGGAGCCAGATGTGGGAATGGATCCCAGGACCCTAGGATCATGACCTGAGCCGAAGGCAGCCACTTAACAAACTGAGCCACCCAGGCATCCCCCACCTGTTGGTTTTGAACTACCATCTCACACTCACCCTCCCAGACCTATTCACCTCTAAGCAGGCTGAGATGTTATAGAGAGCTCCTAATACCTAGAATCTCTCCCATTAACCACCACCACCACTTCATCACCAATGATATACTTACTGAGATTTTGATGATCTTGTCAAAAAGATGCAGCTGAGGTCCAATGAAGTCAAAGACAAAGTACTAAAAAACAGAAAGTTCATTCTGACCATAAATTCCAGGCTTGCAAGAACTTTATTACTGGACTAGTCATAGATTTCTATCATTTTAACCAATTGCTGCTAAGAACTTTATTACTGGACTAGTCATAGATTTCTATCATTTTAACCAATTGCTGCATGGTCCTCAGTGGCATGGATGCATCATCAACCAACTGATCATCCCCTATTTAGGATCACATTCCTTCCAATTTTTTTACAAATGCTGCCCTCTCCATCTTTGCACAGGATATACATGAATTTTCCTTTAAAGTGGACATAAAATGTGTAATTATTGGGTCATGGCTTATGTGCATGTAAATATCTAGTAGATAACATGAAATTTCTTTCCAAAGGGCCAAGCCATTTTACATTCTCATTGGCAGCATACAAGAAAAGCCATTTCTCCATACCCCTGCCAACCCTTGATATTGTCAATCCTCTTGATTTTTTGACTATAAATAACGATGGGTGAAAATCATATCTCAGCGTGGTTTTAATTGGGGATGAATCTAGTTAAAATCTAATTTTCTCAGCATGTTTCAGTTTCAAACACCTTTGTGGCCATTCTCAAGGGACAAGGAAGATTTCTAATTTTAAGAAAGTGATTGAAATTAGAGTTGAAGAAACTCTCTAGGCCAGTCTCTATAGTCTACAGATAAGAGACTGAAGACCAAAGGATTTAAAAGACATGGCTGGATTCAGACAGCTGGTTACTGTGGAGCCTGAGAGCATGGCTCAGTTCTCCAGAAGTTATCACACGAGGGCTTCAAGTACTAGATGTTTCACCATCTGGACTTTACCCGGTAACTCCCAAATGTGAGGCTATATTCTCCTAAGACGTAGAACCCTGGAGTGGTGTTTTGTTGTGGGTTGTGTCTTTTGGAGACTGGTAGGGGTTGGGGAGGCAGGACCAGGAAGTTGCTCAGTAGAATGTTTTGAGCTTCTGGGTGGAGGAATAAGGAAAGGACCTTAGAGATGAACAGGACAGCAGTAGAAAAGGGAGAACTAACTGCTCACAGCCTGCTTTGAAAGGGCAAAGCAGAAAAACCAAAATGTAGAAATCGAAAGATGCCATCATACATCATAATAAAAAACCTTCAAAATGGCAGTCCCTGGAGATCAAGGACAGGCCACATTACATTCAATGTCTTCTGTTTAAGAAAGTAGGAAATTACCGTGGCATTTCAGGAAGTTTTTCATATATATGTTCTAACTTTTAAAGAGCTGTGTTGTTCAGAATTTCTTTTATGTGGAAAACACATGAAATCCTTCGTTCTGATATATGAAATGCTGTGAGTTCCTTGGACCAATAAATTAGTTCCAGTGTTTATTGCTTTCTGCTGAGTTTCACATTTCAAAGTCCATTACCTCACACAGGTTCCCCAGACCTTTGAACCACACACGTTTTTCTGGCTGGAAAATATTCCCCAGCCCCTATTAACGGGTTCCTTCAACATCTGAGGGGCCTTGGGCTTGAAAATTAGAGTCAAAAGCTATACTAAAAGTTTTCAGTTCAACTTCCGTGTTTTTGCTTGAATGTCGACTGATGATACACAGGCCCAGTTCCACGTCATTTAGATCCAAGACTTGTATGCATAAAGAAAACACCGTTCATATCATTTAACAAATCTGTAGAGCTTTGCAGTTTTAGAACATTTTCATACACATTTTTTCATGTCATACTCGTGCTAAAAGTTGTTGTGGAGATGAGGGTAAGATGGGAAGAAAAAATCTCCTCAAAGGCAGGAGTGATGGATAATGAGGCAGGGAGTTAACAGCTCAAATGGGATTTTGTTATTTTCTGTTTATTTCATTCCCTATGGGCTCCATTTTCAATTATTAATCCCATTAGGGAAATAATTAAGACTTTGCTGCATTTTTTGACAATTCACAGTGTCTAAGTGCCTATAGGGAAACAAGCATTCTTATACACTATTAGTTGGAGTGTATGTTGTTACCTCTTGAAGGGCAATTTAGTGATATCAAATTTTTAATACACATATTCTTTGCCCCAATTATGCCATATTAATATTATTGCAAGTATTAGCCCAAACCTGAAAAAATTAATATCCATAATGAGAGATTGAATGGCTTAGTAAATTATGGTGTATCAGTGCAATGGGAAACTACACCAATGAGGGGAAAATGAGATTGAATTATATGTCTTGATATAGACTGATCTCTAAGATACATTTGTTTTGTGAAAAGATCAAGGTCCAAGACAGTGTGGATGGAATGCTACCATTTGGTTACAGTATTTATTTGTACTCTTGTATATGTCTAGGGTATCTCTGGAAGGATACACAAATGTCTGATGAGAATGGGTTGGTGGGGGATGCTGGCTTAGGGATCAAAGATCAGAGGGACATATGTTTTTTATCATATATCACTTTATACTCTTTGTATCTTTTACCATTTTTTACTATGTAATTTTTTTATTTAAAAAAATAATTTAGTGTGTATAAAATTTAGAGACTACCTGTCTCTCCTTGATATTTGTCTCTCTTTGATGGTCACAATTTTTGCACTCCTTAGGAAAATACATCTGCTTTACTTTCCATTGCAACATGCCTATTTCAAAATGGACGCCTGGGTGGGTCAGTTGGTTGGGCAGCTGCCTTCGACTCGGGTCATGATCCCGGCGTCCTGGGATCGAGTCCCGCATCGGGCTCCTTGCTCGGCAGGGAGCCTGCTTCTCCTTCTGCCTCTGCCTGCCTCTCTGTCTGCCTGTGCTCTCTCTCTCTCTAACTAATAAATAAATAAAGTCTTTAAAAAAATTTTTAAAATAAATAAATAAATAATTAAATTTATAGTGTCTCTTTCATGAAAAAGATGTTTATCTTCTTCATAACCAGCACTCAATGCATTTATTTACTATAAAACCACAGCTTATAATGGATGAAAGTGAGCATATGAGAAATAAGAAAAAGGGTATATTCAAAATAGGGCAATGAATTTAAAATCAGTAGGAATTCCTCCCCACACATTTTCATCATCTTTTTTGTGAAACTCTAGAGGGTTGTTTGTAAGGAAGCTCAGAGAGTTTGCCAGGGCTTAGATGAGTGGTGAGAAGCAGTGAGGAGGTATTTAGCTACCATTACTATAGATGACATGGAGGGAGCATGGTGGAGAAGATGTTGGTCACCTCCATGACTTACTTCATTGTAAAATGGACTGTTGGTTCCTTCCTTCACTGTGCTTTGTTTCTTCTCTTCCCCCACTTCAATGATCACAACTGGATCAATGTTCTCACCCACTAGCTGGCGGGCCTCAGTGATGGTGATGGCAATCTACAACACAAAACAACATGTATGCACTCTAGACCTTGCTGTTCATTCACACAAGAAGAATTGGGGCAGGCTGGGCAGGAGGAGTCATTCACTTACTTGATAGTTTTGGGACCTGATCTCCCCATCATGGATCTTAGTCAACAGTTTTGATCTATTAAAAGAAAGTTTTAACATATTTGTTTCATTAAGTAAGAAAAACCGTGATAATATTTTCCCAAGTACATCTAAGTACTTTAATTTATGCTGTATCACATATTCTTTCTCTGTCTCTGGAAGAGATAAATGTAAATAAGCAAGTGACTTAATCTCTCTATGACTCAGTTTCTCCATCCTAAAATTGGAACTAATAATATTAGTCTTTACCACATGAAGTAATTGCCACAAGTGAATGATATGACTAATTTGTTCTACTGATAGTAAGAATTCTGAGCGGAAATAGGAGGGAGTGTATGGGGAATAACCATAAGTAAGAAATCGACATAAACAAACATGGTAAACTGAAGGCATTGATAGCCTCAAGTATTAGATTCCTTGTATCCATGCTCTTTGGCCTTGTACCTTGTAGTCTCTCATTCTTACATGGGCTGGACTTGTGACTTGCACCAGCCAATAGAATGCAGCAGAAATTACTTTTGTTAGTTCCAAGCCCAGGCTCAAGAGACTTTGTGTACTTGCACTCCATCTTCCCTCTCTTGGAACTCTGCCATCACCACTATTGGAATAAACTTGGACTAGCCTGCTAGAGGATCTAATGCCACATGGAGGAGAGCTCAGTGGTCCAAGTGAAGCAATCCCAGATCAGCCTACCACCAGCCAACCCTCCAACCAAAATCAACAGTGGTACCAAATGGCCACATACCCATGAGTGATGGATGCCTAACTATCTAGAACCAGTAAGACCAACCAACCAACTCATAGATTCATAATCAATAATAAATGTTTGTATTAAGCCTCTGAGTTTGGGATTATTATTAACTGATAACAGCAAATCACATGCAGAAGACCAGTTTGTTCTGACTTTTTGTTGGGTAGCCTAAACACTGGGGACAACAACAAAGCTAAGACATCTGACACCTTGATATATTAAAGAACAGGTGAGGGACGGCTTCTCAGTCTGTTTCCTGTTGTTGCTGACATTCCTGAATTATGAGGCATAGCAGGACCTTAACTCAGAGGATTGAAGGCCAGAAGTTGATAGAGCTGGGCCCCCCGCCTGCTGACAGCTGACTGGTATCAAGAGGCCAGCACTGCCATAGAGGATAAGAAGTAGATACAGATCTCTGTCTTCCTGTCTTAGACCTTTGGCTCCATTCAGACAGTGATCAGGTATCATTCTCTGTTTCCCAGAACCTGTAGAGGTACCTGCACATGGGAGGTGTTCAGCAAATGTGTGCTGACTGCCTGCACCAACACTGTACCTTCTCTTTGGAGGAGCTGAAGGAATAGGAATGACAGATTCACGGTCATAAATCAAATCTCTTCCCGGTCCTTCCTGGTGAGAAGGCCCCTCCTGTGGTGCCTCGGCATCATTTTGGCCATCTAGAGAAGTAAACAAAGGAAAAAAAACTGTCTATTATGATACACAGTGGTGATCTGAGCCTCAACTGTCCTGGCACCATACCAATCACCATAAGGTGGACAAGGAGACTATAAGACAGTCCCTGACAGCATGAAACTTAACATAAAAGAAAGGCACATACCTTAATTTTTTTTAAGATTTTATTTATTTATTTGACAGACAGAGATCACAAGTAGGCAGAGAGGCAGGCAGAGAGAGAGAGGAGGATGCAGGCTCCTTGCCGAGCAGAGAGCCTGATGCGGGGCTCGATCCCAGGACCCTGGGATCATGACCCGAGCCGAAGGCAGAAGCTTTAAACCCACTGAGCCACCCAGGCACCCCACACCTTAATTTTTCTAAAAAATATATATTCGGGGCACCTGGGTGGCTCAGTGGGTTAAAGCCTCTGCCTTCAGCTCAGGTCATGATCTCAGGGTCCTGGGATCGAGCCCCACATCAGGCTCTCTGCTCGTCATGGAGCCTGCTTCCCTTCCTCTCTCTCTGCCTGCTTCTCTGCCTACTTGTGATCTCTGTCTGTCAAATAAATAAATAAAATCTTTTAAAAAATATATTCATCTTCTGTTTCCAAAAAAAGAATAGATTTACATGCATGGCATGAATTGAAAGACGTGATTTCAAGTCATGACCTTGCCACAGCGGCCCTTCAGACAAGTCATTTATTCCCTCTGAACCTCCTCTGTAAAATTTAATGTGCATAAGAATCACCTGAGAAGCTTTGAAATGCAGATTCTGATTCCGTAGGTTTGGGGTGGAGACCAAGACTCTGCATTTCTAATAACAGTGACCCAGGTAAGTCTGTCCCTGCTGTCTGAGGGCCTATTTTGAATAGAAAGATGTCATAGGTTGAATTATATACTCCGGAGACCTCACGTCCTAGTTCCCAGAACCTGTAAATGTTACTCGGAAAAAGGGTCTTTGATTAAGTTAAGGATTTTTCCTTAACTTAATGGAGATTATTGCTTATTATACAGGTGGGTCCTAGTTGCAATCATATGTATCATTAAAAGAAGGAGACAGGGGGCGCCTGGGTGGCTCAGTGGGTTAAAGCCGCTGCCTTCGGCTCGGGTCATGATCCCAGGGTCATGGGATCGAGCCCCGCATCGGGCTCTCTGCTCTGCGGACAGCCTGCTTCCTCCTCTCTCTCTCTGCCTTTCTGCCTACTTGTGATCTCTGTCTGTCGGATAAATAAATAAAATCTTAAAAAAAAAAAAAAAAGAAGGAGACAGAGGGAGAACAGAAGAATGCAATGTGATCACAAGGCAGAGATGGGCCAGATGCAACCACAGCCACCAGAAGATGGAAGAGGCAGGGAATCAGATACTCCTGAGGGGGTGGGGCCCTGCTAATATTTTTATTTCAGCCCCATAATACTGACTGTGAATTTCCTGCCTCCATTACCATGAGAAAATTAGTGTGGGTTATTTTAAGCCACCCAGTTTGTGGTCATTTGTTACAGCAGCCACAGGAAATGAACACATGAGTGTCTAGAAAATTTAAATGAATGGATAGTAAACAGATTCTTCAGACCTCCTCTTCCCCCACAGAGGGCGTCTGGTTTAGTTGATCTGGGATGTCGCCTGGATGCCCATTAAAAAAAAAAAAAAAACCCAGGTGATTCCCATGTGTAGCAAGGATTAAGAACCACTTCTTAGCCAGATTTTTGGCAAAAAACAAAGAGACTGCATAGTGTAGTTCAAAACCCTGACTCTAAAGTTTGGGTAGAAATCCCAGCTCTGCCACTTCTTAACTTCATGATTTGGGGCAAGTTACTTAACTTCTTAGCCCTGTTTTCCTCATCTATAAAGCCAGGCCAGGCCAACGTTCCCTACCTCACAGAGGTGTTATATTTCTACTGTCTATTTTCTTTATAGTTCTCTTCTCAACCTGTAATGCAGTTACCTCCTCAGGTTTCAGCAGAGAGAAGAGGCTCGCCCATCCCCCTCCTTCAAAACAGGATGATTTGAGGACTTTTTACAAAGGGGTGGGTACAGGAAAATCACAAAGAGTTGTGCAGCTATCTGGGGCTCAAGGCAGCCAAGCTGTTTCTGTTTGGAGACCCCAAAAATGAAGCAAGAAAGCAGTTACCAGAACCTGTAAGGAGAGGAAATCAGGTCCATCCAGCTTCCCTACAACCGTTCAGTTTAGGGACACATCCAGCCACTGGATCCGAGCTCACACTCCTCCTTCCCTCAGACTTCCTGCTGGGGTGTCCCACGGGGAAGGGACCTGGCTTCTGCATCAATACAGGTCAGCCTCCTGGGACCCAGAACAGCCGGAGAAGTGTGGAGAATTGATTTGGAAAGGCAAACAGAAGAGTCCTACGCAGGGCTACCCTCCCTCTACACTACTCAAGTACACCATTCTATACCAGAATCTAGCACAGGACCCAGCACTCAGCAGACTGTCCATTAGCATTTGTTGAGGAAATGAAAGAATGGCTGATCATGGGAGGGACTCAATAATTTTGTTGGGTAACTAATTAATGGATAGGTTAGGATTGTTGGAATTTTATGAAATTAAGACAGAGCCACTATAGGCCTCAAATATATGGATATGAGAGCCACTGACTTGGAGAATCTCCAAACACTTCATCCAGAAAAGCCCTAACTTCCCAGACCAGGCCAAAAAAAGAGAGACCAGAGTATCCTCAGTTCTGTGGACTTTGTTTTATCAGTCTCCCACGGGGCAAGTCCCTGGCCAGCAGCATGAATGCTATTTGCTTTCTAGGAGGGGCCTGGTTCCTCTCTGCCCTGTTTGCTTTGTGGGCTAAAGACTCTAGAATGAACCAGGGGAGCCAGCTTCTTTGAAATGGCTCAGGTTGACTGCCCTAAATCTCCACCAATTGTTCTTTCCTCCCCAGTGTAGTCAGTAGCGGCCACTACCTGGAGGCTGACCCGTGGAGTAAGGAAACCCAGGCTCTTGTATAAGACTGACCTCTGCTCAGAAACCAGTTTCTCCATTTCTTAGCTGTGCAACTTTGGGCAAGTACTTAAGCTCTCTGCACCTCTGTTGTAAAACAGATGCAAAGGAACCTACATTTTAGACTCATGAATGATTCATGTCAACCAAAAAGCAGCAGGGACTTATTAAATGTGTCCTAAATATTATTTTTCATAAGGTCCTAAAAGTAAGGGACTGGCTATTCAACCTTGTGGCCCAGGACCTACTGTAGGGTCCTAATTTCAAGAATACCAGAAAAGACCTAAAAGCCTTTTCTACCTACTCCCTGGTCAGCAGCTTTAAGCCCTGTCCCCACTTAAAATGCCTCTCATCCCATTCAAGGATGACTTCACTGTTATTACCAACACTTTGGTATGAATGAGTTTCCATAGATTTCCACTGTAGGTTATATGTGAGGGCAGGAAGTGAGCTGGGGGAGAGGGACATGAAGCAACTGGACACTCACAGGGGGCAGTGGTAAAGGGTGAAGGAGGCCCCTGCAAGGAGCAAGAGGGGTGAAGATAAAGCAGACCCACTGCACCATTTTGGTTTGGAAATGGTCCAGAAAGCAGGCCTTGCATTGGCTGTTGTCAGAGGCACTGGGCAGAAGCCTCTAGGAGACCACTGCAGAACTGCCCATCCAAAGTGCTTAATCCTATTTGATTCAACAAACCTGTGAGTCTTCCTGATGCCGGGTCTGGTCCCACTGGCACAGTTCACACTGTATCTTGGGGATTCATTTGCTCTTTTGAAGAAGCGAATGGCTCATTCTGAGGACACAATCTCAGACAGCCAGGACTGACCTCCCAATCCCACTCACTGCTTCGTGGCTTTGTGTTCCCAGTCTCAGGGCAGATTCTGAAGTTTGTGCAGCCACACAGGGTCCTGTGATCTGAAGGACCTCATCACACTTAGCCCAATACTCTGCTGTTGCCATCCAGAAACTTCATAATTTCTTAACAAGGGCTTTGCATTTTTGTTTTCCACTGTGCCCTGCAAACTCAGCAGCTCCCACATTTGACTTACTCTCTCTGCATCTCTGCTACCTCCTTTGTAAACCTAGGATAGCAACACCCATTGGTAGGATGATGGCAGGGTCGAATGAGACAATAAATAAGCCTCTCCTGTAGCAGTTGCTGTCCTCACTCTTATTTGTAAACTCTCACTGGATCCTCCCCAAGACATATGAGGCCAGCCTGGCAACCCCCACGGTGCCCACTTCACAGAGGGAGAAACTGAGAATCACAGCTGTGTTGTGATTCCTGAGCCACGGAGCAAATCAGGACAGAAACAGGAGCTTGAACCTTGCCACAGCCTCCCCCTGGGGTCCTCTTCCATGGCCCAGCAGGTGTCTACTCGACCCTAGTTGGCCCAGTGACCAGGTGACCAGCAGCCCTGGGATGGATGCCATCCCTGCAAGACCGGCAGGGCCTGAAGACCCAGCAGGCAGCACACTTCCCACCTCGCTCCCACAGAGGGAGAGCTCCATTCTCAGCCTGGAGGGCTCAGCTCTGTGAGACCTGCAGGCCACAGGGTAATGCGTTTTCCCCACCCTAAAAAGCCTTACCTTGGGCAGCCTTATTGGCTAGGATTAACCCCTTCTCTGCTTTCTTCTTCTTCTTCTTCAGCTTGAGCCCAAACATCCCCTTTCTGAAAAGAAGAAGAAACACTAAATAACACTGTAACAGTAACTTCGAGTCATTCAGACATCTGAGGAAACACACACACACACACCCTGAGTTCTCCAGGAAGCTGATCAGCCTCCTCTTCCACCCTGGGGATGGGGATGGGGACCAAAACACCAGTGTCAGGATGACCCAGCAAGGTCTTCAGACAAGTCTACATTTGCAGAAACCATGAAGCCCCACCAGAAATCATGGGTCCACCCAGAACTTAAATAGGACAGAATAGGACTATGAAGAGCCCCAGCTGGTATCTTGCTGTTTCTCCTCACTTATCTGTACCAGGTACTCAAGTGAATGACATCACTTAATCATCCAACCCTCTCTTACCCGTTTGATAGATAAGAAGATAAGGCCCAGAGAGGGTACTTGGTGTTTCTGGGGTCACACAGCTTTGAACATCAGGACCACAGGAACCCAGGCTCTAACCATTGGATGGCCTGAGCAGGTTACCCTGCGCAGAGTGAACACAATCTCCAGAGCCGGGGTCCCAGAACATTTCAAGGTCAAGAGACCTGGGACCTCACTGGGGTCCCACCACCAGTGCAGAGCTCAGCACACACATGGTGTGTGCCGGGAATATGAGCTACTATTATTGTTGTCATTATTAGCTGTGGGTGAAAGCTACTTGGGGCCTCCTTCTACCCCAGGAAATGGCTTGCTCCTCTGTCTAAACAGACAGCAGAAGCATTCTGCACATTCCTCCTGAGAGAAGCCGTTTCTGGAGTTGAGAGACTGAATGCTGGATGGAACGGTGGATGGGCCCAGTTCAGAAGAAAGTCCTGGCCTTGACTCAGACAGGCTGGTGGGCTGGCCCTTGGAGGATGGGAAAAGAAGAACAAGGACAGAACAGAGGAGAAGAGAGGAGAGGGCAGCAAACCCTTCCAGGAATACCCTGCGGTCCCAGAGGGTTGGGAGGGAAGTGAAGAGCCATCAAAGTTGTTCAGTGTGCTTACAGACATAAGACTCAGGAGGGGCTAAGACCGGGGGCCCTACATCAGGCTGTCTGGGTTCTGGTCCCAGCACTATCTGTACAGCCTGAACCTCTCTGCACTTTAGGTTCTTCATGCATAAGATGAGATAAGAAATGTAAAGCATTTAGCACAGTGCCTGGAACATACCAGTTGCTCAATAAATGTTAATTATGCTGTTATTATTGTAATGGGTAGTATTAGGACCAATGAGTGGAAGCTACTAGGTGACAGAAGTTCACTCCATTTATTTATTTATTCACTTACTTACTTACTTATTTGTTTACTTATTATTTTTATGTCCTGCCTTAATTCAACTGAAGAATTAAGGAGCCCTCCACCTTAGTGTTGTCTGAACAGTGAAATGGACTGCATTGAGCGGGAGTGAGTTCCCTGTTCCTGGAGGTGTACAAGCAAAGGTCACCAATGGCTGGAAAAGGATATTGTAGAGGACAAATATCAGAAGAGGGGGACTGGCCTATGGGGTCTTGGGGGTCCTTTAAGACTCTGAGATAAAGTAGAATAGAAAGAATGGTCTCTGGAAGCCCCCAGACATGGATGGATTGGGCAAGTCACAGTATTTCTCTGAGCCTCAGTTTCCCCATGGGTACAAATTTATGGAAATAAATAATAAGGTACATAACTTTATAGAATCGTGAGAATAAAAAGAAGTGAAGTAAACAAAGCACTGAGGACAGTTCCTGGTATATAGAAAGTGCTGGAATGTGCCCATTTTGGAGGTAACATCTCCCCTCTTAGATTTACCATCTTCTATGATGGAAATCACTCTATGTCTCCCAAGAATCTCAGGAGAACATACACAAGGAGGATTTCCCTCTTCTGAAATTTCTTAAAGGCAACTTCCAATAACTTTCCTGTTTTCAAAAGAGAGCTACCAAGCAGAGGGTCAGGGCCATATCTTCCAAACCCTGACTTGCCATTGTGGTATCCAAGGGCTCAATGCTATCATCATTTCATGGAGGGAGAATCTGATGTCCCCTGGGACTTGGCCAATGAGTTCTGCAGACTATCTGAAGAGGCCGGGTCACTTCCAGCAGCAAACAGGAAGTCACTACTAATAAACGACAGTATCTACCACAGGGAGACTCGATGCCCCTGCAGAAAGCTGACATCCCCATCACAGATGGCCTGCGCATTCTAAATCCCCCATCAGGCAGCAGTGACTGAGGCATTGAATCATGCCTGAGGTGACTTGCGAGGGCCGAGGCAGAGAGAAACATGGGTCCCCCTTGCCCCTCTGAAACCAGGCGCTCTTGGCCCTGCTGACCATCAGGGGCACCTCAGGAAGTTTAAAAGAGACTAATGTCTGGAACCACTTCCAGAGATCTGTAATTGCTTTAGAGAAGAACCAGTGCTGAGAAGCCCTGCTCTAGGCACAGGTCAGACCCAGGTACCAAGGAAGCCAGAGAGCCTTGCAATAAATGCCCACTGGATTTACAATCAGTTCGGCTTTCCTGGATGGGTTGATATTTGTTCCACAAACACACAAGGTTGTTTGCCTGAAATCCTGAGTCAGTCATCAAGGGCACTCCCAGCATGACTCTCAGCATGAAAGGCTTCTTGAAGAAAATTGATTTTTCCCTCTCAGCCATGTGTCGTCTGCAGTAGAGGGAAGGCATGGCTTGCCCGCCCAGAATAATCATGCCTCTGGCAGACTGGGCAGCAGAGAGTGAACTGGAGACAGAAGACAGCTCACAAGCCTACTTGCATCACCTGTTAGCTCTCAAATTTAGAACCAGACACTTAGCCCAGATGAGCATGTCTCATTTTCTGACCCAATTCATACAGTGGTGAACAAAGCTTATACAGTGTAAAACTTGCTACAAAATACTGTATTACAACACTGGAGGCAAGGAAATGTACTATAATATTCTCCTGAGTGAGTCTAATACTTTTAAACATGTATTAATGCTTACTTTGTGCCAGGAGCACCATTCGACACATATTATCTCCAAGGATTCTCACAACATACCACGAGGCAGATGCTATTGTTTCCCATTTTTACAAATGAAACATTGCCAGGAGTTTCCAGCCAGTATATTGGGATCAGCCAGTAAATCAGGAAGGAAGTTCTCCAGGGCAGTATCCATCAACCCCCCTTCTCCTTCTCAGTGTGCCCAGGAGTCCAGCATGGGAACCTCCCACTTCACAAAAAAAGATGGGGCTCTCTGGCTTCAGATCTACTGAATTTCCTCCCAGGGCCACCCCAAGGTAAGTCAAGACACACAGAAACCCCCATACCAACCTGGTCTCCTCAGGGTGAAAGCTACCATGACTCCGATATCTGTATCCAAACAATGAGAACATTACACGGTGCACTTGTTAGGCTCCCTTCAGCATCTCTGTTCCAGGTGACATCACTCCAGGTGGCCCCACAGGGCTGGCACTGCTGGGAAGGCAGCCAGCCCGACATACAGAAAGAGGAGCTTGACAGCCAGAGTTTGGGTCTCATCCCTACCATTTCTAACTGCCAGTGGGGCAGGCCACGGGGCTTCTCTGACCTCAGGCTCCACTTCTGCAGGAAGTGGCCACAAAATTAACTCTGCTTTTCTCGTGGGGTGTTATGCATATATGACCTCACTGCATGCTCATGCTGCATTGTTAGGAACTCTACAAATAATTAATGTCATCTCGTGTCCATGGCTCCTGGAGCCAGGGTTAGGAAATGGCTCACAATTAGAGTCTCCATGTGGTTTTCCACTTGCCTCACAAAATTCCCCTTCTGGAATCACCTTTTCTACCTTCAGTGTGGAGTAGAAGCAGCTCAGGCTAAGCAGCCAAACACTAAGCTAATTGAGTCCGCAGGTGTGACCAGGACTAGCCCCTGCTGCTCTCCTCCCACCTAAGAGGACACAGGATACAGGTCATGTGTGCCCCTGACCCTCCAAACCTAGAGTAATAACATCCAGCATGAAAAAAAAAAACACTTGGATTTATTTATATGGTAAACTCTTATAAACTTTAAAATTACTTATTAAAAGAATGGATTTCATGTAATCAGGACTACCTTAAAAATAAAGCAAAAACCAAGCTTTACCATCATTCTGAGGTTATCCAGAGAGGCCTGGATAAATTCCCAGGTGCCTACCAAGGAATATCTGCTCTGTGTACTCATCTTACTTTTAAAATGGGGGTAGAGTCATTAAAGGCAAAGCACCAAATATAGAAGTAGCCATAATGTGGATTTTGACTGAAGATTGTTAAAATATAAATCCATGGGACCTCCTGCCTTGCCAAGACTGCAATGTTTCTTCCTCTCTCCCCATCATCTTCCTATAATAACTTACCTGCTCTATTTCCTATTTCTTTAGGCAATGGTGCCCAACTTTGGTTGTACATCAGACTCCTATGGGACGCTTTCGAAAATGGTCTCCCACACTGCGGCCAGATCCCACCCCAGAGTCTGAGGTCACTGGTCAGCAGTGAGGGCAACGCTCAGTACCTTTCAGATTCCCAAGGTCATTCTAATGTGCAGCAGTGTTGGAAATCCTTGTGTGTAAGTAATTAGTGCCAGAGAGTTCTCCTCCCAAAGAGAAGGTATATGGTTTTTAAGGGAAATTCAAAGACAAATTTTCGGCCACAGGCAAGCTATGAAACTTGGGAAATTCAGAGTACTTGCTGAATATATTTGGTAGGCTGGCCTTTATCATCCTACCTCAGCTCCTCCTCCACTCAACCCTGATCCTGGCAATTAGCCCACAGAATTGTCGTCTTCTCTAGTATGCACAGAATCAACCCAATCTTGGAGGAACTGACTCCTCCAGTTTGAAAGAGCAGGATCAAGTCCTCTGTTTGGGTCCAAAGTGTCCCAGACACTGGCCTGAATAGACTGAGCAATGACTCCCAACCTCATGGGAACCAGTTCGCTCTGGCATACTCTGATTTGCCATCTCCCACCTCACTGCAAGAGTAAAATAAACATTTCTCTGTTAGACCCTCACTTTGTACATTCCAGCCTCAGTGGCCATCATAAGGAGATCCGAATGTTACCAACTTCACAGTCACTGAAAACCTTGACATTGCCCCTGCAAGAGTCAGCTGAGTCTAGGAAATGCACCTCCAAGGATGCTAATGAATCCTTCCTCCTGTGATTTCTCTGAACCAAGGATGACTCAGGAATAATTCAGAGCCACATGGTATAGAGCTGGCCTGGTTCAGCCCCTGACAGACCTTCAGAGGGCTTGCCAATGTTCAAGGACAAGGTGGTAGAAGGCTGATGCTGTAGGATTCCCCAAGAAAAGGGGGACTTCCCCTCATGCCTTTCGCCCACCCGGCAGCATGCCGAAAGGGCTCACAACTGACACCTTATTCAACCTGTGGCCACTGGCCTCCAACCTCTCCTGTTCCTCCTCTATAGCTAAGATCAGCCAATGACTGCTTGGTTAGAGTGCAAGACAGAGAAATAAATACTGCCAGGTGGTAGAGTTAGGGCTATGAAATTCTTCCAAGCCCCAAACCTTCTCTTACCTGGGCCCCTATGAAAATGTTCATTTTTCTTATTCTATCCTCTTTATATCCAGGCTAATTGGAGACCTGATCTTTGTTTTCCTAAAGACAAAAAATTAACCACTCATCCAAAAAATAGACTACAGGCAGCTTCCCAACATTTGGAACAAGCAACTCTCCCTCCCTGTGTCTCAGCATAAAGAAGTCTTCAAACTCCTACTCTTTCCAGGCTTTCTCCTTTTCTTTACTTCCAGAACCTTCCTCTTCCCATATATTCCTTGATTATCTTTTGGCAGAATGGTAATAGTATGGCATCCATTGTTTGGCTTTTCCTCCCTTGGGTTGGGTTAAGGTCTGAGGCTCCTAGTCCCATGTGGTCCTCTCTTCTTTGAGTCTACCTTGTCCCAGAATATTTTTTTTAAGATTTTATTTATTTGACAGAGAGAGATCACAAGTAAGCAGAGGGGCAGACAGAGAGAGGAGGAAGCAGGCTCCCTGCTGAGCAGAGAGCCCGATATGGGGCTCCATCCCAGGACCCTGGGATCATGATGTGAGCCGAAGGCAGAGGCTTTACCCCACTGAGCCACCCAGGTGCCCCTTGTCCCAGAATATTTTATTCCACCTCACGTCAAGTGGAAGAAGTCACTGAGGCAGGGCTTCTCCTCCCTGCAGCTGCGCACCAACTTCATCTGATTCTCAGGAAAAGATTTAAAACCAATCTGGACTCTAGTCCATACAGCTTCCTCCAATCTAGTTTACCCGCAATAGACATGCTATTTTGATCCTAGTTGATAAGTAGGTCTATGTCTCAATGGGTTTTGAACATAAGGAAGAAAGAGAAGGGTGTAGCTATCACCTCAGGGATGCAGATCCGCTAACATATAAAGATACTGTCACAAGTGAGAGTCATTAGTTCCATGATGGGTAAAGAAAGGACCTAGGAAATTCCTTCCAAGCCTCATTTTTTGGTGTCATGGACATTGAAGATAGAAGATTGGATGCTTTATTAAATTAAATAGCTACATTTGCTGTAGGGTCTCAGAGCTTTTTTTTTTTTTTTAAAGATTTTATTTATTTATTTGTCAGATAGAAAGAGAGCACAGGAGCGAGCACAGGCAGACAGAGTGGCAGGCAGAGGCAGAGGGAGAAGCAGGCTCACTGCTGAGAGAGGAGCCCGGTGTGGAACTCGATCCCAGGACTCTGGGATCATGACCTGAGCCGAAGGGAGCTGCTTAACCAACTGAGCCACCCAGGTGTCCCAAGGGTCTCAGAGCTTTTAATAATGCTGATGTACATTGTGATTCTCCAAGCGGATGACACAGCATTCAGATTTTTCTAAATTGACTTGACCACACCCTTATCACAACACTGGATAATATCTTAAAGAACACTAGGTGGGACACCCAGAGAAAGAGAGTCCTGGAAACCTTGGAGCTCTTTTCTCTTCTGAAACTTTTATGAGGGGAGCCATGATTAAGTATGAACCACTGAGGTAACAGAGAGCCCAGCATATCCCTTCTCTGCAACCATCCACACTGCTCCTGTTGTGGGGAAACATCTAATTGGTCTCCCTGTCTCTCCATTCTCTCTCCTTCCTTCAAACTAGTCTCCATTCTGTAGCCACCTTTGCAAAATAGAAGAGCAGAGAGCTTTCTTAATATGATAAAGAATATCTACAAACCCCCCTAGAGTTCATATCCTATCAATGGTAAATACTAAAAGGCTTCTCCCTAAGATTAAAAAAAAAAATGAGACAAGGATGTTCACGAACACCACCTCTATTTAACACTGTGCTGGAAGCCCTTACCAGCTCAATAAAGTTCAACTATTTGAATCACTAAGTGAGTGTAGCAGGGTATCTAGAAACAAGCCTAATATATAAACATCAACAATACCTCTCTGAACCAAAAACAAAGAATTGGAAACTAAAAACTGTAAATAAAAAATATGATAATAGGATAAAAAAATTTAAAACTTAGGAATCATTCTAAGTTTTGTGGTATTGTTGAATCACTATATTATATGCCAGAAACTAATAGTATATGTTAAAAAAATAATAATAACAATAAAATTAAAATTTTTAAAAATAAAGTAAAAATTAAAAAACTGACCTCTGTGCTAGAAATTACCAAAAAAAAGAAAAAAGAGATAAAGTAAAGGATATTCCATGCTCATGGACTAGAAAATGCAATACTGAAAAGATGTCAAACTTCCCCAACTTGATTTGGAGATTGTTTTTTATTATAATAAATAATATTACCTCTGAGTTCTCCAGCTTTGTAAGGAGGAACAAGTCACTCAGTCCTCTGGATTCCTATCACTTTGTTCTTATCCTTATTTTAGCCTTTATCACACAGATCATAATAGTTACTTGAAAAAGATCATTCTCTTTTATTACATGCTGAGCTTTTGAAGCCAGTAACCATGTTTAGTTTATGTCTGTGCCTTCAGTGTCTGGCACAACACCTGGTACAGAGCAGGGCTCAATGACTGCCAAACACACGGGTGGACAGATGGACAGATAGAGCACACACATAGAAAGTGCCACAGGATTTCACTGGAAGTTCTTTGGCTGTCTTCCAAAATGTATCACATTGAACAAAAAGGAGTTAAGGCCATTCCAAGACTGAATGCTTTTCTTTCCAGACTACACCGGGATTGAGGCAAAATTTGGTTATCCATTGTACAATGTATAATGTATTCAATATATTCATCCCCTTTATTACCATTATTCCAAGTGTTCTGGAACAGTCATAATAGCCACTGTCCCTTAGGCATGTAGGATAAGCCAGGCATTGGGTTAAGGTTCTGTATACATCTTTTTAAGTTTAGTCATCCCAACAACCATCTGATAGAAGGGTTCAATCTCCCTTCAGGATGTAGAAATGGAAATCTAAAAGGTTGAGTAACCTGCCTTAGATCCCACAGCCATAAGCTGCACCCACACTCGGTCCTGGCAGATCTCCACTGTAGGCAGCAGTCAGAGCCACAGTTTTTCAAGAACCTAAGAGGAGCCAAATATTGTGAATTCTCACTTCCCAGATGTTGAACATCGCAGCTCAGAGACGTTTAGTAACTCGCCTACAGCCACATGGCAATCTGTCACCAAAGCCTGGGCTCTGCACTCTGTTTGCCACCCTCCCTCCCCAGGCAGCTCACTCTCCAAGAACAAGCAGAGGAACCATAGCAGCAGCAGCCCTGTGGGCTTCCAGGAGCCGGACTCCAACAGAGGGTGCAAGGAAGCTCAGCAATTAGAACCAGAGCCTCACCTTAACCAGCAGGGGCTCCTAACAGTGCCCAGATGCACTCGCACTCACTAACTTCTTGGACCCAAGACAGGTCAGCAGGGAACAAGGCACAGCGTCCAGCACTAGTCTTGGGAAGAGGGGAGCTTCTCTCTAGAACACAGCAGCCCAGGGCAGTGGGTATCAGGAGGCAGGAGTCTGCTCCACCTCGAGGGGCAGGTGCCTCCCAGGAAATGCCTTTCCATGTGTGTCTACCGGCAGCTCCCTATCTCTGTTTGAACTTCAGGTCCTCCTCAGGGCTTGGCTGCCAGATCCCAAGGCTCTGATGAGCAAACACAGCAGCTCAGAACAGGTCCTGAGAGGAGGGGCCATTGACATGTTTCATTCCAAGTCAGGTAGCCCCGGGTGGATCAGGACTCAGAAGAACCCTAGCTCCAGTTGGTACCAGAGTCCTGGATGTTTTCCAGCCACTATCCAGCCATCCAGCCTGGCCTTTTAATCCTTCACACCGTCCCCTGCTCACTTATTTACTTAAGGCTAATTCTAGATGACTTTACAAATATTAACCTATTTAAGACCCACAACAGCCCTCAGAGGTAGAAACTGTTACTATGCCCAATGTGTGGATGGCAAAACTGAGCCATGGAGTGGTTGGTAGATGCTGGGATTTGAACGGAAGCCGCCCAATCTCAGAGCCTGCCCTCTCAGGCCCTCTGGCTGCTTTCTCTGTGGCATTTCACTAGGACTTGGGTCCTGATGTTATTTCAAAGAGGTCAAGTTTATAAGGGAGGAAAATAAATAAAACAAAAAAGAAGAAATGTTGGTGCCAAATGCCTCAGAAACTCTGCCTATAGTGGTTTGAATGTTGGCTTCCCAAAAGATATTCCCATGTTGTAGAGAATGTGAATATGCCCTTATTTGCAAAAAAGAATCTTTGCAGATGTAAATTAAGTTAAAGACCTCAAGAGATCATTTTGGATTATCTAAGTGGTCCCTAAATCCAGTAAGTGTCCTCACAAGGAGCAGAAAAGGAGAAGACATGGACAAGACTAGGTGGAAACAGAGGCAGAGATTGGACTGATGTGGACATGGGCCAAGGAGCACCAGGAGCCCCCAGAAGCCAGAGAAGCAAGGAAAGATGCCCCCCACCCCTCGGAGCACAGTCCTGTGAGCTCCTTGATTTTAGACCTCTGACTTCTGGAACTGTGAGAGGATAGATTTCTGTAGCTTTCAGCCTCCACATTTGTGGCCATTTGTTATGGTAGCCCCAGGAAAACAGCACCTGCTCTTGGTCACTTCCTCTAGCATGTATTGGCATCACAGGAAAGGAAGGAATGTTGGCTTCATTCACTCTACTGAGTACCTCACTGAGAAGGCCAGCAGGTTAGTGCCTTTGGGCCCACCAGTGTCATAAGAGCCTCCACGGCGCAGACACCAAGCGAGGAAGGCAGTCAGTCCCCAGTGCAGGGCAGGGGCCCAGGAGGCAGGTTTTGCAGGTAAGGACTGCGCAAGTTAAGTAGGAGTTTCTCAAAGCAACCTCATTCAAAATCTACAGCTGAATGCACATTGTCCCCAGAGAAATGAGCTTCAGCTCAGGGTTCACAGACTGAGAGTAGGTCTTCCGTGCATCCCTCCTTCCACTCTGGATCATAGGAGATTTGACCTCCACCAGAAGCCAAGGTTGTCAGTTGTCAGTGAGTCCCAGACTCACCTGTCACAGGTGGGGAAAGTCATGACCACACAGCTGACATCGCCTGAGGTGGCACAGCTCATCCTGGCCCCGCCAGAGCTGGAACCCAGTCTCCAGACCCCTAATCCTTTCAAAGGAACCAAACCTCCTCCCCTCATCTGATCTCTTCACAGAGATCCTGCGGCAACTCTTATGTGAGCTGAGCAGTCCTGAGCCCAAAGCATTCTCCTGCTAAAGTTCCCATCCCTCCTCCTGAAATTTAAACTTCTTTCTCCTTGTTTGCAGAGTGATACCCTCCCCACGAGGCTGCTGTGTCTGACTCAGATAGCAGTACCCATTCTGACAGCAGACAGCATCTGGCTATGGTAGACACTACAGCAAATGTTGGTTGCTGGCTCTTTGCAGGGAAGAATCCAATGAATGACCCCATTCACAGCCTTGTTTCCCTGCTGCATCTCCTGCTACTTGCTTACTTTACTTCCTTCAGTGACTTGCTGGGACCATGCCCCTCCCACCGGGTCTCTGCTCCTGCTCCTCTCTGTGCCTGAATCCACGTGTCTTCCCACACCTCTGCTGAGTTCATGATATCCCCTCCTCCAGAGTCACGGCATCACTTTGTCAGAGGCTTTTCCCCAGGTTCAGCAGATCCTCAGATCCTCCGTGCTTTTTCTTTTCATTACTGATCCTAGCTTGTAATTTTATTTTAATGTGATTCTTTTGCATTAGCGTTCACCACTATCATTAAACAAAAAGTTCCATTAGGGTAGGAACTCAGTCTAGCTGACTCACCAGTGTCTTACCAGCTCCCAGCACACAGACCACACATGTAATTCATTCATTGGTTCATTCCTCAAACATTTATTGAATAAAATACTGAGCCAGTGAAAAGAAATGTACAAATGAGGAATAAACAAAACCACCACCCTTCGGAAGAGAAAAGTCAAATAGATGAGCTACGGTAGACTCTAAGAAATTACCCAGTAAGAAATCATCTTGGCTACCACACTTACCCTCTTTTCTGTGCTTGTCACCGAACCCTTTTAGCCCTGCCCAGTATTTCCCCAAAGGCTGCGCTGGCAAAAACTCAAAGCAATGACAAGTGTAACTGGTAAACAACTCTGGAAAATGAACCAGGGGAGTGATACTACACAATAATCTAGAATGAAGTTTGGGAATTGTCTTTGCAATTCAATTAACTTCAGAATTATTTTAAAAATGCAAAAGAAAGACTACGTTGCCAGGCAAGGGGGTTGAGCAACACTTCTCTAGCCGTCCCCACTCTGGGAAAAAGAGTCCCCTTACCATGAAGCTGCTACACTGGATCCAGATACAAGCACAGATCAAATCAACAGGAATCATCCCCCACCCTCCCACATGCTCTGCCTTCTGCTATGTGGTCTCCTGCCAGAGGAAATACAGCGCAGTGTCTGCAATCATTATCCCACGTACAGCCAGTGTCATGGACTGTTTCCTTGGAGAACCCACAACACTCGTTATCATGATTCAACAAACATTTACTCAGTACCTATTAGATGCCCAGCACAGTAGTAGGCTTGTGGGAAATTCAGAGCAGTGATAGTAAGACAACAGCAGTCTAGCAACTAATACACTTGAAAAACCAACAGCTACCCCATAACAAAAACCTTCTCTATTTCTGGGATGCTTGTAGAACACAAAGAGCTTTCCTGTGTGGCTATGCATCACAGCAGCTACATGAGGCAGAAGGGTCAGATCTGCCCTCCTCTTGTTTAGTAGATTAACTGCTTGAGTGCCAGAAGCTTTGATTAACTGACTCAAGGTTGCTTGGCTAACAAGGGGCTCAGCTAGAAATTGTGGCACTCACGAAATGTGCCACTCAGATCTCCAGCTGCAGAAAGCATCGTTAATGGACAGCCCCAGCTGTCACACCTCCCAACCCACCCCTGTGCCTCACTGAGGCCACAATGCCCATAAGCTTCTCCCAGCTAATGACTACTCACAGCCAGAAAACTATTTCAGGTCCTTCCTGAAAGACTCAAGAACTCCTTCAGTGGATGACTTGGGCCACCAGAATCCTTATCCACTTGGAGGAGGCTTTCTTAGAAGACTCTTCCAACCCAGTTCCCCTTCCTTTCTGCTCTGTCACAGATGTCACTCCTACATCATGGTCTGAAGACTCTCCTTGCTTCCTCCTTCTCTTACCTCTTGATCTTTCCTGTGTATTTCTCCAAATAAATATTTTTTTAAGTTTTATTTATTTATTTATTTGTTAGAGAGAGAGAGCGAGAGCACAGGCAGACAGAGAGGCAGGCAGAGGCAGAGGGAGAAGCAGGCTCCCCGCCGAGCAAAGAGCCCGATGTGGGACTCGATCCCAGGACGCTGGGATCATGACCTGAGCCGAAGGCAGCCGCTCGACCCAGAGCCCCCCCAGGCATCCCTCTCCAAATAAATCTTGAGCAGACCAATGCCATCTTGGAATTTGCTTTCTGGAGGACTCACCCTAACAGAACCAGAACCCACACCTTGTCATTCACAAAAGGACCTTCCACCAATAAAGAGATTCCATCTTAAAATACATTTGGAAAGTGAGGGGGTAAACCCAGTGTCACCAGACTTCCTAGATTCAACAAGACGCTAATGTGTAATTGACCCCTCAAAGTACAAAACTACCACAGACTCTAGTGGCTCCCAAACCAAGTGGACAACAAGAACTTTTATTCAGTTGTCCCAAACTGGAGACTGGCACATTGGTTTTCCAAGACCACAATTTGGGAAATGCTGTTAAGCCCCACTCTCCAACAAATAAACACCTATTCTTTCCTTGGCATTGTTAAAGAACCTCAAAATGATGGTTTGATACTCTTTTCTTTAGTATTCTCAAATATATGTATAATAATATTGTTTGAAAAAAAAGGCAGAGAAAGCAAGTGAGACAGGCAACCCTCAAACAATGTAATCTTCCCTGGAAGACTAGGAAATTAATTATCCTTTACATTAAAGCTTTATTCCTATTCTTAGAAAATGGTTTGATTTTAATTATTTAAAATAGGTTCATCTTCAAGAGATGGGTAAACTGAAAGTTTTCAAACATAAGCAATGGATCCTAAATTGTCTACAGGCTTTAATTTTGGACCTGTTATTCCTGTAGGCATTTCTCAGTGAATTCAGATTAAAATGGCTCCACTCAATGTCCAAAGTCAGTGATCAGACCTCAGCAACTCTTCGCGATTCAACACTTGAGTGAAAAGGGAACAATCTGTGATGCAAATTGTTCTACAGCTTTTCTGCAAAATTCCTGGCAAAGCCCAAGCTCAGTGTGTTTGGAGCCTGGTGGGAAAATGCATTTCTGTGTACCAAGGAGGTGTTCCTTGTGTAAACAGTTAGGTGAGAGTCACCTGGAAGAGTAAACTCAGGTCATTTTGGGGTCAAGGGACAAACAAATAAGTCTATATGGGATTCAGTCTTCTTAAACTTCAGCAGTTTTCCTTCTTCTCCCTCCTTGAGAGGTACAGGACATTTTTGGTAAGATGCAATGGGGGGAACCAGTTGCTTTTTGGTCACCAGCTAGGTAGTAGGAAAATACCATAAGAGGCACCTTATGAATGTGTCATTTAGCCCTTCTAATCTTGGAGGTAAGTAAGACTATCACCCCAATTTCTTTTTTTTTTATAAAATATTTTATTTATTTATTTGACAGACAGAGATCACAAGTAGGCAGAGGCAGGCAGAGAAAGAGGAGGAAGCAGGCTCCCCGCCGAGCAGAGAGCCCAATGCGGGGCTCGATCCCAGGACCTGAGATCATGACCTGAGCTGAAGGCAGAGGCTTTAACCCATTGAGCCACCCAGGCGCTCCCCCGCAATTTCTTTTTATATGAAGAAACAGAGGCCCAGAGAAGGCAAGCTACTGGCACAAGATCATAGACATTGCAAGTGACATTCCTTAACATCTCTTGGAATTATGTTTGCTTCTGTCCTCTGTCATCTCTTGGTTCTTTTCTTCTTTCCCATACTTCTCTAGAACTTTTCAACAAGACCCTTAAATAACTCTGATAGTAGAAAAAATTTTTCTACTGTAGAAAAAATGAGGCACATTTATTTTTACTAAATATTTGTTGAAAGGCCAGATATATTAGTCTTGTATTACTGACCAGTTAATTATATTAGGCCATAAGCAGACACAAAAGAACCTGAAAGAATTAAATTTCTTTCCTAAAATTCCAATATTCTATTTTGATTTTTAAAAAATTTTTCTTTATATATTTGACAGACAGAAAGAGAGAGAGTGAGAGAGGAAACACAAGCAGGGGGAGTGGGAGAGGGAGAAGCAGGCTTCCTGCTGAGCAAGGAGCCCAATGTGGGGCTCAATCCCAGGACTCTGAGACCATGACCTGAGCCAAAGGCAGCCGCTTAGTGACTAAGCCACCCAGGTGCCCCTAAAGTTGCAATATTCTAGAAGGAAAAATGAAAAGCATTAATAAAGCTAATATATATATTAGCTTTATACACATATGTGTATATATATGTATATGTGTATATGCATACACATATACATATATATAATTATAATATACATGTTAATAATTATAACATTTTATTAACATCTATTAACACATATATTAACATATATAATACTGCTTCCTATCTTTTTCCCAACTGGGTGTCAAGGGCACTGTAAGCTTTGGGGGTCTCTGCTCATCTTTATGCTCACAGGATTGGAAAGACGAGGCTGAGCTGTGGCCCTCATCAGCCCCCTCTCAGAGGTCAGGCCATTCTGAAACCTCGTGACCTCAGTCATTGGTTACTCAGCAGCCTGGGTGACCTGGGTGTCATAAAAATGATGGTTGAAAGAACTTAAATTCAAGTCTGACAGAGTTGAGATGCTGGTAGCAGGGGCAGAACCCCAAACTCACACAGGGAAAACAGCCTGCTGTGGGCCCAAGGAGGGACCAACAACAGGGCTTCTAAAGCTATGAGTCAACAGAAGTCACAGTTTAGAGAGGGACTAGAAAGAAATTAATTGGTGGTGGTAGCAACAGCTGACACAGAGACAGAGGGGCTGAGTCTACATATGATCAAGCAAGAAAGAGTCAGAGGAAGCCTGGAGCCCAGGGGGATTTCAGGATAATCAGACCTCCTGAGCAGATGTGAACTCAGAACAGTATCCCAGGTCCTGAGCGATCCTCCCATCCCTAGGAGGGGGGCTATATGGAGGTTTCTGCTCATCCACAAGGCTGCCTGCTCGAATTCATTCCACATGTAACAATAATGGTAATGATAATCACAATCATAATGGCAATTATTAATTTGAGCATTAACGACATGCCAGAAACTGAAACACTTTTATATTCTTACCCCATTTCAACCTCAAAATAACTCTGCAAAGTAGCTACTATATCCCTATTTTACAGACAAGGAAACAGATACAGAGAAGTGATTTGCCCAGAATCAACCATCCTACAGGTGGTGGAGCCACGATGTGCCTCTGACACCTTTGCTCTTCATGTTTATGTTCCTTGGTTCATTCTCCTATATTCAATGTACCGTAGAACAAGCTTCCCTTACTAGGGGTTAACCTGCACATTATTTTGTTCTGTGCAATCTCAAGGAACCCAAATCAGCTAACACTGAAGCACATGGGGAAATCATCACCAAAACTGGCTATAGGACTTGTTTCCTTCTGGAAAGTATCATCTTGTGAAAGGTCCAGGAGAAACTGGACATCCTCATGCAACTATGGTGGCACAGTAAAAAGCGGATGGTTTTGATTCCACATGGTTGTAACATTCTGATAGGCGGAAGGTGCATCCAAAAGTAATTAGCATCACCCCCACTGAATGTCTTCCCAGGCACCCATCCCATTCAAGATAAGTATCTGATTAATAATATACAGCATGCACTGAAAACGTTTTAAAAGGCAGAATGCACACTGGATAAAGCTTAGCAATTCAGTCCAATGTCTTCCCTCTGCAGGAAGGCTGAGGGCCAGATCAGCTCGCAGTCACACAGATCAAACTTGGGTCAGACTTGGAGTGGAACCCGAGACCCCTGCCTGTCAATTTGGCACTGCATCTACCTTGGCACGTGGCCTTTCTTCTTGAATGGAACAGTATTTAAAAAAAGAATTGCTATTTGGATTAGACTATTTCTTGGTTCAGCCCGTTAGGATAGAGTGAACATTATCAAACGTCCTTCGACAGTTAAGAATCTTATACCAGGGGGCGCCTGGGTGGCTCAGTGGGTTAAGGCCTCTGCCTTCAGCTCCGGTCATGATCCCAGGGTTCTGGGATCGAGCCCCATATTGGGCTCTCTGCTCAGCAGGGAGCCTGCTTCCTCCTCTCTCTCTCTCTCTCTGCCTGCCTCTCTGTCTACTTGTGATCTCTGTCAAATAAATAAATAAAATCTTTTTAAAAAATTTAAAAATTTAAAAATTTTTAAAAAGAATCGTATACCAGGGTCATCATTTTAACTAACAATGAGCAGGTCTAACAAAGGGTAAGAGTGCATCGGAGCTGATCTCTGATCTGGGTTACCACAAATGTAAGTTCTCCTCAGTTGTCAGTGGCTTCCTGGAGAAGCGGTTCCGAAGGTTTTGAAGCTGCTGTAGATTACCTGTGTTTGCAAAGGGCAAGGTAGAGAACAGTGGTGTGTGTATTAACTGACTCAACTCCTGAATATCCCCTGGAAGTTGACTTTTTAAAGCTTGACTACTAGCTATCTGTTTTATTAATAATCACCCTCTTCTCTTAGCAAGCAGGAGACCAGAAAATGCTGGGCGGTTGGGTGCAAGTGGAGGAGATGTCACAGGACTCTTGTTTTGCCTTAGAAAACTCACTTCTGTTTATTTGAAAGGTCAGCCTGCAATCATCTTTTATCTAAAAATACCAGTACATTTTCCAAAACTCAGAGGGCAACATCTTAATTAACTCAGTAAATAACATCAAAGGACCTGGAATATCTATGGTGAGAAAGTAGGGCAACGCACTGCGGGATGGAAATCAGCTGTTCCTCATATCTTCCCCAGGATGTGGCCTTCTCATTGAACTTGCCCCGGAAGGAGTGTGGGCCGTCTTCTGGGGTTCTGTACTTAAAACAACTGGGTGAATGTGGAGTTATTTTAAAGGATGTGGACGGCTCACTAGGGACATCCCTAATGACATTTATTGTATTCTGATATCAGGTTCCTGGTGGCATGGCCAATGGCCACATCTGACCAAGTGGTTATTTTTTTCCCATCCTAATACACAAATATATTTATTTCTTTTCACATACTCATCTGGAATTGCACGGTTGCATGAGGAACACTTGCCAAGTAAAATGTGAACCATCTAGAAGTCCCTGACCCTACGTGTCTCTGCTTTGGTGGATTATTTTCACATTTGGCTTTTTTTTGTCTCACATCAGTTTGGGGGATTTTTAACCTCATCATCATCTCCATTTCCCTTTTAGCCTCTTCTTTTGGGCATCCTCATCTCTACAGATGAGAGGACAGGTGAAGTTAAAATTGATGCAAAGCAAATAGATAATTTCATAATTGGTTTGTTGCTCTCATATTGTTCATGAAGCAAGAGTTAAAATTACTTGTGGCTTTAATTACCATATGCTAATTACCATATGCATAATTACCATGGATACACTCAAGGAGCTGTGCTGACCAGGGTGTTTATGAAACTGCACTTGGCTGAGCCCATTGGCCTGCCCATCACCAGCAGGTTCTGTACCCAGCAGCCTCTCACAGACAGCTGCCTTTCCCACAACCCATTTCTGGAGCTTCAAAGATCAGTAAGAACAATCTAGAGCCTGGGATGCCTGGCTGGCTCAGTCCATTAAGAACAATCTAGAAACTGCTGATTTTGTCAAAGTCCAGGGCTGTATTTGTCAGTGTTGAGGTTGAGTATTGAGTTTCACCCTCCTGTTTTTTTTTATTTAAGCATTTTTTTTATTTAAACGTATAATGTAACCCTACCACCCTCTCCCAACCCCCTTCCCTCCTCCCCCCCACCCCCCTCAGTTTGTTTTATGACATTAAGAGTCTCTTTTGGTTTGTCTCCCTCTTGGTCCCATCTTGTTTCATTTTTTCTTTTCCTACCCCCTTAACCCCCACCCCCATTGCATCTCCACTTCCTCATATTAGAAGCTTTTGCACAGCAAAGGAAACAGTTAACAAAACCAAAAGACAACTGATAGAATGGGAGAAGATATTTGCAAACGACATGTCAGATAAAGGGCTAGTATCCAAAATCTATAAAGAGCTTAGCAAACTCAACACCCAAAGAACAAATAATCCAATCAAGAAATGGGCAGAGGACATGAACAGACATTTCTGCAAAGAAGACATCCAGATGGCCAACAGACACATGAACAAGTGCTCCACATCACTGGGCATCAGGGAAATACAAATCAAAACCACAATGAGATACCACCTCACACCAGTCAGAATGGCTAAAATTAACAAGTCAGGGAATGACAGATGCTAGCCAGGATGCGGAGAAAGGGGAACCCTCCTACACTGTTGGTGGGAATGCAAGCTGGTGCAACCACTCTGGAAAACAGCGTGGAGGTTCCTCAAAAAATTGAATATAGAGCTACCTTATGACCCAGCAATTGCACTACTGGGTATTTACCCTAAAGATACAAACATAGTGATCCGAAGGGGCACGTGCACCCGAATGTTTATAGCAGCAATACCCACAATAGCCAAGTTATGGAAAGAACTTAGATGTCCATCATTAGTTTTTGATGTTAGTGTTCCATGATTCATTGTTTGCGTACAACACCCAGTGCTCCATGCACTCCGTGCCCTCCTTAATACCCATCACCAGGCTCACCCACTCCGCAACCCACTCCCTTCTAAAATCCTCCGTTTGCTTCCCGGAGTCCATAGTCTCTCATGTTTTTTAAGAATTAGATCACCATTTATTAGTCAAAAGATTTATGATAAAATAAATCTGTATGTTTTATTTTAAATGGTAAACTAGCAATTGGTGACTGGGATGCCTGGGTGGCTCAGTTGGTTAAGCGGCTGCCTTCGGCTCAGGTCCTGATCCCAGCATCCTGGGATCGAGTCCCACATCGGGCTCCTTGCTCAGCGGGGAGTCTGCTTCTCTCTCTGCCTCTGCCTGCCACTCTGCCTGTGCTCACTCTCTCTGACAAATAAATAAATAAAATCTTTAAAAAAATAAATAAATAAATAAATTGGTGGGTTGTTTCCATAATTTGCCTATTGTGGACATTGCTTTTATAAATAGTGGGGTGCAGGTGCCCCTTCAAATCATTATATTTGTATCCTTTGGATAAATACCTAGTAGTGCAATTGCTGGGTTTAAGGTAGCTCTATTTTTAACTTTTTGAGGAAACTCCACACTGTTTTTCAGAGTGGCTGCACCAGTTTGCATTCCCACCAACAGTGTAAGAGGGTTCTCCTTTCTCTGCATCCTCACCAACATCGGTTGTTTCCTGAGTTGTTGATTTTAGCCATTCTGACAGGTGTGAGGTGGTATCTCACTGTGGTTTTGATTTATATTTCCCTGATGCCAAATGATGTTGAGTATTTTTTCATGTATCTGTTGGCTATTTGTATATCTTATTTGGAGAAATATCTGTTCATGTCTTCTGCCAATTTCTTGACTGGATTTTTTGTATTTTGGTTGTTGAGTTTGATAAATTCTACAGATGAACACAGGGGAAGGAAAGGAAAAATAAAATGAAAACAGAGAAAGGCACAAACCAAAGAGACTCTTAACTCTAGGAAACAAACTGAGGGGTGCTGGAGGGGAGGTGGGTAGGGGATTGGATAACTAGGTGATGGGGATTATGAAGGGCACTTGAAGTAAGGAGAACAGGATGTTATCTGCAACTGATGAATCAGTTCTATCTCTGAAAATAATAATAAAGTATATGCTAATTTGAAGTTAAAATAAATAAATAAAAAGTAAATAAATAAAAAAATTGGGTGGGGGAAACACTATTGTTAAACCCTAGCTATAACTAATTCTGAATATAGAGCTTATTCTCATTCAGAAAAAGACTTGGAAATTTTAGAGAGCTGTCAAAGACATTTTCTTTGACAAAAATGTAAACGGAAGATGATTTTAAAGAGAACAGCTTTCTTCTCCTTGATCCAATGTTATTTAATGTCATGTCCCCATATCCCTTAAAACCATTGCCTATGTGAACAGCAGTGTTAAGTCTTGAGTCCATTAATTGGGAAACAGTTCAATATCCACCCAACACTGCACTGCCCATACTTAATGTGTTAAATCTCTGGGCTGGTGAGATTATAAAAAGCTCCAAAGAAAGATGGAGATGATAATATATGGCAGCACACAATAAATTCTGATGATTACAGTACTTGAAAAGGAATCTGTGGATGAAAGGAGCTTTGCCAGGCTCTGTTCAACCTCAATCTTGAAAAAAAAAAAAAAACTAGAGAGTCTCTGCAGCTCTCCGGCCAGGACTTTGCTGTGATGGCCCTATTACAGGGAGTCTGACAGTCGGCAGGGGGATTTGTGAGGGTTTCTTAACTTGGATCCTGCTCTAACTGCCCTCGTCCTTGTAACCCACAGGGATTTATTTTCTCACAACAGGTGTGTACATAGTGGGGGAATTTCAGTGGAACCAAGAGAGGTCCAAACACAATGCCAACCTGAGCCACAGTAAACACCCCCCTTCAATCTCACAAAGAGGAAGTTGCGGGAATGGGAAGCTAGTTCTTGTAAATGATTTCCTACATGCCTCTTAGGAAGAGCTCAGGCTGTGGTAAAACTCGTCCACTAACTATGCAAAGTTTTGGCGGAGCTTTTGGTACACAAGACTCTGGTTATTCAGGAAAGCAGCTTCCCAGAACCTTCACTAATCCCCAGATTTACAATGGCTGACTGACCTATCATTTTGCCCACAGAACGTAATAAAAGATGTGAAAAGTGCAAGTAGTGTTTCTGGAGCCTGCATGGGAGTGACCATCAGGGCAAGGATGACAGAACCAAAGGGGAGATGGCTGGGTGTCACCTCTCCCATAGCAGCCTCATGGAGAAGGTTCAGTCCATGCCTTCTCGCAAAGGCAGATTTAGACAGGACCTCCACCCTAGTGGAGACCATTGGAGACCCCTCTCAAACAACTAGGACCAAGACTGTCCAGAACAGCATATGTTTATTGAGGTAAGTTTCACCACATGCGAGACCCTGGCAAGGGGGGTTACAGGCACCATTGCCTTCATTCCAAGGCATCCCCTGAAATGGGCAGTAGCATCATCCCTATTTTAAAGATAAGAGAATTGGGGTGCCTGAGTGGCTCAGTTGGTTAAGCATCCAACTCTTGATTTTGCTCAGGTCATGATCTCAGGCTTGTGAGATCGAATCTGACATTGGGTCCTTGCCAGGTATGGAGACTGCTTAAAATTCTCTCCCTCACCCTCTGCCCCTCCTCCACTTCCATCTCTTAAAAAAAAAAACAAAAAGATAAGAAAACTGAGGAGACTTAGTTGGGACTGTACATGGTGGAAGGGACATTCCAACCCAGATTAGTCACAGTCCTGTCTAGTCCATATCTTAAGTGTCCACTCACTGTTACGCTCTGCCTCTCCTCTTTATCTCTAAGGCCCAGGTCAAAGGAATGGCTCCTTCCCCTGCCCTCCAGAGGCCTTTGTTTATATATGTTAATCTCTTATGGTACTGTTAGTTGATTTATTCATATAACACAAATTTATTAAGTAACTTTGTAGATACCAAAGACACATGAGCCAAAAATAAATAAAACCAGGAAGGGATGGAGGTGTGGTCATAAAGCCATAAAAAGACAACACATGGGATCTTTGTGTTCTGTATGTATCTTGACTGTGGTTTTGGGTTCACAAACCAACACTGGTGATAAGACTTGATAGAACTAAATACACACACATACATATTCATATACACACACATACAATGAGTACAAGTAAAATTCAGAAATCTGAGTAAGATCAGTGGATTGTGTCCATGTCCATAGTCTGGTTGTGACATTGTACTACAGTTTTGCAAAATGTTACCATTGGGGGAAACTGAGTAAAAGGTACAAGAGATCTCTGTATTATCTCTTGCAACTGTGTATTCTCTACATTTCTCTATATTTCTCCATAATCTATAATTATCTCATAAAATATTTAATTAAAAAAAGAAAGAAACTCATGCCATCTAGTAGGATAAATGCAATAGAAGAGGCACAGGTCTAAAGGCAGGGATGACTCATCTGTGTACATATTTATCTTGCCCACTAGACAGTGGTATCAGGTAGGGGTGGGGACTGTGTCTTTTATAAATACCACAGCCATAGGGAAAAAATAGCCAAGTAGGTAGAGCTCCCTTTCCCATATGCCCCACACCCCAGTTCTCACACTGGACTATATTCTATGGTACCTGACCCCCATCTCAAGATGGTACCTGACTCTAATCTCAAGATGTCCAATGTCCTACTGATATTTTCCCTTCTCTGCACATCAACCAACAAGGGAAGCTCTCAATACCACGATCCCAATTCACATATAAGTGACAGAAGCAACCTGGGGCAGTGGAAACAAGGGACAGTAAAGGGACTCCAAGCCCTAGAAAGTGGAGACCCAATTTTTTTATTTATCAGTTTAAGCTCTCCTTGACTCAGGCTTCCTTTCTAGAAATGGGAAAAGGTAGTCATATTTTGACACCTGTCTCTCGAGTTGATATGAGCTCTGGCAGGTAGGAAGTGCCTGGCACCCTGGAAAATATACACGATCTGGAACTAGAAGAATTGAGTTCAGTTCTTAGTTCTACTACTTGCTATGTGTGGTTATGGATAAATCACTTAAGCTTTCCTGTGTACAGTGTCTTCAATTACAAATAGTGATAAAACTTGTTATCCTTTCTCATGTCTCTCTGAGAGTACTTGAAACCCCCAGAGCACCAAAAAAAGATATACCCAGCCCTGCCCAATTCATCACTGTTTCCCCAATACTTTGCATGGACATGGTGTAGACTACTTATTAAATACGTGTTGAGGGGCACCTGGTGGGCTCAGTCATTAAGCATCTACCTTCATCTCTCGTCATGATCCCAGGGTCCTGGGATTGAGCCCTGCATTGGGCTCCCTCCTTGGTGGGAAGCCTATTTCTCCCTCTCTCACTCTCCCTGCCTGTGTTCTCTCTCTTGTTGTGTCTCTATCTGTCAAATAAATAAATAAAATATTTAAATATGTATATATCTACATATATATTAAATAAGTGAATGGAAGAATTAAATCATGGGCCTCTAGTGAAATTTATTATTGGTTCCAACCAGCTCTTAGTGCTTCTCAAGCCAAGACCCTGGGACCTTCTAGAAGATCTCTATCCAAGATCTCCTCATGGTCCATCTTTTAACTCCCTTTCCTAAAGCCACAGGTAAATTCCAAACTCATAGCCAGTCATTGCACTGGCATTGAGTCATCCTCCATTTCCCTCAGAAACCCTGCATGCATATGCATCACTCTCTCCACCTTGTGCTCTCAACAGTGAGTCAGTTCAAGTGAGTGATGACTGCGGTAAGCAGGACCCAGCAAATTAGTCTTAGCCGAAAGGAGATACACATAAAAGAATACCATTTCCCTGTCATTATCCTCATATCCCAGATGTATCAATTACATTTCCTAGTTGCAAATTACAGAACCACCCCCACTAGATTAAACAAAAAAGGAACAATAGTTTCCAGATTTTCAGGGGCACCCAGAGAACCAGACTGGAAGATAAGAAAGCAAGTAGCAATGCCTATCTCACACCACAGACAGCCCCTAGGAGACCCCAGTTCTAGACACAGAAGCTTCAGCTTATCCAACACACTGGAAACAAGAGGATGCTGCCAGAGCCTCTAGCCCTGCCCTCCCTGAGAAAGCAGTTCTATTTTCCCTTTTCCTCACCAAAATTTTCCACACTGCACCTGCTGATTTGTATCACTGAGTTTCAATTCAGAACCTCAAATGCAAGCATCTGACAGGTGCAACCTGGTCACATGCTTGCATCCTTGCTGCAAGAGAAGCTGGGAAGGCAAGTTTACAGTTTTTACTTGGGAAGAATTTACAGATGGGAAAGGAAGTTGAAAGATGCAGAGCAGTCAAAGAGAAAAACAAAGTTCCGTTCTACCAGCAATAAAAAAACTTCCATGAATCACTGCCCAGCTACTGTGATATTCTTAATCCAAGAATCATTTTTGCTCCAAAAAATTCAACATCTTGGAATATTCATGCTTTTGTATACAAAAGTAAGCATTTATCAAGAATCTGTTGAGAAACTATGATTAGAAAACTTTTTTTCCAAATTTCGTTAAAAGGTAATTTACAAATTAACAAAATCCTTGATTCATATTCAAGTGTTGATGGAGGAAATAATACTACTGTCTAACCCCATCATCATTTGTAGAAATTATATAAATAAAACCATTCATTATTCATGATACACACATTGTGTCTATTTCCAGAAAAAAAGAGTAAAAAGAAATTATCAGACAAAAACTTTGGGTAGAAACACAGTGATGTACGGAGGTACAAGAGAGCAGTTAGTAAAGCTTTATAAAGAACGAATCCTGTCAAATGAATCTAATTCCTTTCTCTTACCAAGACAAATGTGGAACATCTAGAAGAAGCAATAAAAGTCATTTATTTTTATTTTGTCATGATTTGGGATTCTGCCTTGAATAATGTGGGCATCAGTAAAGTAATACACTATCAGTCAGCCCACCCAGCTCTTAACCAGAAATACAATTTTTGAGAAAAGCATTAAAGTAAGATTTCTACTAAGACAAATGGTGCTTTCACAAAAGCCACTGTAAAGATTTTTTATTAAAATACAGATTATCTTTTACAATCAAAGCCAAAAATCCAGTTTAACAAATAAAGCTTTGGTTGCCCTTTGGATATTTAAATAAAGAAGGGTTATTTCTCCAATGAAGACTTGTCACTCAAAGGTCACACTTGATTTCCCCAAAGGATTAGAACAGTTCTGACTGTCACTGACATAGTAGAAAGAACACTTTTTCATTAAGCCTCATACCTCACCCAACAAATAGATTCACTATTGGAGCTGATTTGTCCAATCATTCAGCCAAGCCATTGCACTCCAAAATGAGATTGGTTGTTGATGCTTCTGGGCCTGACTCACCTCCATGATATAAAACGAGGCCCCCCAGACACTCATCTTTTTCACTGCCTGCCTTTTGCTGATTATCTAGGATCATAGGCAAATTGCAAAACTTCTCTATGTTCCAGATTTCTTACTAGTCAAAAGGAGAAATTATGGTATCTACCACATAAAGCCCATGAATATTAAAGAAATTAAGACATATAAAGTGCTCAGAACAGTGTCTGGAATATAGTATATGTTCAACAAATGTTGGGATCCCAGTGTGGGGGGATTTATCCCCATAAATTCAAAATATTTCTGATTTTAGGAGAGGAAGTGTTAAACAATTTCTCATTAGAGTTTAGGCCAACATTCCATAGTCAAATGTACATTAATATTTCTATAGCAAAACTTGTGACCATTTATATTAACTAGGATAAAGACAATAAGCAGCCTCATGTCAGGTTCTACAACAAGGATTCTGAGCCAAAACTAGAGAAAACTGTCAGATTTTAGAGCTGTACCAATTTAGGAATTGTGAATACGGGATTGTGGGCCAGGTAGTGACTATTTACAGCTTATACTCTGTACAATTTGCCTTATTCCATTTCTGTCCTGCAGCCTAGAGTCTTCTAGATCTCTTGGGTTTCTGATTCAACCCCATATTGCCTTTTTACAGCCTTGACCTAATAGTTGGAAAGACTTGCCTCCCCAACCATAACCGGAACTTATATCCCACCAGTCTAGGCCTCCTTGTGATGACCTCCCAGAGCTGGCCCCAACTCAACATTCCTGCAGCATATGCTCTGCTCATCATGCACAGAATCAGGCAAAATGAATGGGCTGGCAATTTCCAAGACATATGGACACAGCTTTTGTCCCAAAACCCAGAAGAAAGTAGGTCATCCAGATTACTAAACATAGTACTAACCTGCCTTCAGGGGGAAGTCATGCAAAGAACATTTAATGAAGTCACAAGGCAAATTCTAACTTGCAGAAATATATGACTGCCATCCCAAGTCTGAGAACATTCCCAAAGCCTCCACCAGTTGTCACCGTACCACCCTAGCAAACTTGAACACTTAGCTGTTGAAGTCCTACCCTGGGTGTTGATTTATACTGTATTGTATTATAAATGCTGACTGCCAGAACTATGTGGCAATAATAAGAAGTCGATGGGAACTTGAACACCTTTTCTGCCCCGCCCCCACCCAGTGAGAGCTGGGCTGAGCGAGCCTCATCATGGATATGTGACCTATGTAGTTGCACTGGGAGTCATACTCTTAGACAAGCCCCATGCTGACTTCATTGCCCTGGTTTTGCCATCTTGAAATTCTTAATCATTTTTGAACAAGGGATCCTATATTTTCTCTTGGAATAGACCCCACAAATAATGTACCTGGTCCTGGAGCTTATGTTTCTAAGGATAACATTCTATTATTTTCAGAGAGGGCATTCCAGTGTGTTGGAAAATCAGACAACCCTATAGGTCAATGCTTTCCAAGGAAGAGGAGATACACTCTGCAGTTTGGGTAAAACCATCCATTGCAATGTAGAAAAGAAATATTAAAATTTCTATTTATATATATTTTTTCTCACCATTGTTCGGCTTTATTTTTGAATACTGTCTCTGGTATCCTTTACTCCTTCTATTTCATAGTAATAGAATCAATTTTTGGCTAGGCTTATAGACACAAGAAGTTGCAAGATTACATTTCCCAGCATCCCTTGCAGCCTGGTGCCTTGAAGCTGAATGTGGCTATGTAATAACTTAGTTAGTAAGATGGTCATGAATGTGATGTTGTAACCAAGCTCCATCCTTAAAGACAAGGGTCATGCTGCGCCATCTTTTCCCCCATTCTGCCACTTGGAACATGGATAATTCAGCAGACCCTGCAGATGAGTATAACACTTTCAGAATGTAAGAGCTACAAAGAAGACAAACACAGCATCTTTGGGCATACTCATGGAGCAGAGCTATCTCAGCCCTGGACTGCCTCCTTCCTGACTATTCTGTGAAACAGAAGCCCATTTCTATCTGTACAAGCCACCGTTCTTAGTCTTTTACACACAGACAAGCCAATACCCTAACTAATATATTAATACCTTAAAAGAAGAATATAATTTCTTAATAACAAATAACAGAAATGGAGCATATAACTAAAACAACCTAAAGATTTCACTTCTAGAGAATTGAACTTTAGACATTCCACTCAATTTTAGATCAAAGTCAAAAGTTTATCTTATATAAACAAATAGGCATACAAAAAAACAAAGAAACAACCTAAAAAACACCATATTACACAGTCCATTCAGTTTTGACAGTAGCTGTGAGAGAACAGTTAGAAGAATGGGACACAGAACTGAGAGGAAAGAACAGGTGCCTGCACTATCTAACTGCCTTTATTGTCCAGTGTTCCTCATCAAAACCATGAGACACAGAAAATGATTTGTGTGACTTTCTCAATTCTCCTGGGGATGGCATAGAACTAGTAGCATTCTAGTGGCATAGCAGAAAAAAATACTTTATACATGATGGCTGCCTCTGAGCACCAGGTCTTCATCCTTTCATGGTAGCCTGGTGGAGTGTCTTGATTAGTTGAACATTCTATTTAACTGAATGTTTTCACTTTCTTAATCTCAAGTTTCCTCATCTGTAAAATGGGGATGATAATAGTTCATACCTTATGGTTGGGAAAATTAAAGAAATGGATGGGTAGTGCTTAGCATAGGACCTGGCATGTGTTAAGTGTTCCACAAGGGTTATCACCTCTCATCATCACCACCATCACCATCACCACCATCATCATCACCACCACCATCACCATCATCATCATTACCATCATCATCACCATCATCA